>BPUM01001057.1:0-169503 GCA_020521455.1 Prunus kanzakura
TGAGAGAGAGAGAGAGAGAGAGAGAGAGAGAGAGAGAGAGAGAGAGAGAGAGAGAGAGAGAGAGAGAGAGAGAGAGAGAGAGAGAGAGAGAGAGAGAGAGAGAGAGAGAGAGAGAGAGAGAGAGAGAGAGAGAGAGAGAATTTTCAGTTTTTATTTTATGACTATTATTTCAATTTTATATTATTTATTTTATTTATCATTTTTATTTATTTTTAACGTACAAAATGACTTTTTTATCATCATATTTAATGGCAAATTGGATGAAATGTTGCGGATTTAAATGGCAAGGGGGAAATTGGAGGAAAAAAAAAATTCATATCCTTAATTTTCTAAAAAAAAGGATAAGGGGTAAATTGAAAGTGAGGTGCAAGTTCAGGAGGTAAATCACTAGTATACCCTTTAATAAAGGGAAATATAATGATATAATCACTTTTCACAACTTTCATTCCCAAATGATCACTTTACAAATCTTATTATGATATAATCAAGGTATTAAATGTCGATATTATCTCCGATATTATCCCGATAATATCGAATTTTTGGGGGGCCAATATTTTCGCAACAAACCATGGTGTTATCGTCAATATATCGATATTTTTATCAATATTATCCCAATAATATCGGGGACGATAATATCAACATTTTTATGAATGATTTGGGCAATATATCGCGATATTATCGATAATATCGCGATACGAAACCCAAAAATATTTATATACATGGTTTTTGTGAAAACCATTTTACTTCTTCAACACTTTAACCAACCATATCACTTATGTTTTTATGGAAATATGCTAAAATATTTATATATATAAATGGTTTTGTTTTGAATTCTTTTTGTAAGAAACAAATTTTCACATGAGATGAGTAGCAACTATGGTTATACTCATAACCAACCATTTCCCTACCCTTCATATCCCATTCCTGTTGGGATGGAATCAAGCGACTCATGGAAAGAATCCGAGACTCAATCTTCAAATGATTTTGGTTATGGATAACGTCAAGCAATCTCGGATTCATATGGGTGGCATGTTAACAATTACATGCAAAACTATTTTGGGGATTTATCATTTGATGACTACTCTTCACAATATACTTACTCTACACATATAGATGATGAAGATAGTGAAAATTTTGAACCTCATAGGAACTCTATGTGGTACTAAGTCACTCATGTATCTTACCATGCAATGTATAAAGTGTAAAATATTGTAGTAATTCATTATATATAAATGATTATGGTGTGTTTAATCTTCTTTCATTAATTACTACATATTTTCTACACTTACAGTGTTTGCCAGCTCGCTATATAATCAACTTAAATCCATCATGCAATGCATCTCCTTCCAATTTTTTGTGATAAACTAATAGATAATTGACTAAATAAACATCATGCAAAGTTTCAATAAAAATTTCCAAGTTTTTATTACAATTTCCATGGTTTTTATTCAATTTTTACCGATATCGATAATATCCCGATATTTTCATCGACATTTACGTGTTTTTGGACTTTTCGATATTTCCGATACCATCGATATTTTAGACCTTGGATATAATCACTTGGGGACTTGAAATTACCGAAGTACCCTCCATATAAAAAAAATATCTATTGTGGAGTTATTGGCCATTGATTGCCGACCTAACACTTCTGACTTCTCTCTCTATCTCAGCTCTCTCTCACAGTTCTCTCTTCCTCCGTGAGCACTTTATCTCTCCATCGACGGTCGACGAGCAACACCACTCTCTTTCTCCCATCTCTCTCTTGTTAATAGTGAAACCCAGCATCAACTCCATCATTTAGGCCTTTGTTTCGAAGCGGCTACAATCGCACGAGGTCCAAAAACTTGTCTTCTTTTATAGTTTGGTGTACTTTTGTAAATGTGTGTGGGTTTGTATAAAATTTGTTTCGTTTTGATTGGTTTGGTTTCCTTCATTTAGTGTTGACGGTGATTTTGTTACTCTATGTGGATTTTGTTTGAAATTGGTATTTTATTGGGCTTCATTATCTGTTTTGAAATTTCATGTTCATCCATCTAGGTTTTGCAGTTGCAGTTGCAGTAACATTTTGATGTGTCTAGTTTGTACACAGAGTCCATAACTGTCAATACTGTTGTTCCATGTGTCATATTGTATTTCATATGACTAGACATGTATATGAATACGGTGATGAGTATATTTTAGGAGGCATTGATGTAGTTGGGGTAGTTGTTTTAGCCATTTCGCCCAAACCCTGTATCAAGTGGATCCCTGGGTCATGAAATTCTTTTCACACTTAGGTGGTCTTTGGTTTCGGGATGGAATGTACATTTAGTAGAAGGGAATGTAGATAACAGTAGAGTGTGGAGAGAGTTGGAGAGTAGAAAAGAAACTAAAATTTGGTTTTGTCATATGTACATACATATATTTAAATGGCTTAAAAGTATTGGTTTGAAATATGGGTAACTAATGATCCATATGTATGATGTTGTTGTGCAGTAACATTTCGAGGGCAGTTGTTTTGGTCATCTATTACTAATAGAGGACCTAAAATGGACTTCACAAATTGTCCACGGGTTGTTGATGAGAAAGGCTGATCCTAAGACTGTTACATAAGTGAATGAGATAAAACTCATTGTGGGTAACAAGTTGATACAATTCACTGTCCAACACTTTTGCCTCATCACGGGGCTAAGGTTCGGAAAGCTCCCTTTCATTCTGAAGGCGACAAATGAAAACTACTCCTTGAAACGAAAATACTTCAGCACCAATAAACCTGCCACCCTTTCGGACCTACACACTACCTTTATTGATTGCACAAACGATGAGGATGTGATAAAGCTTGGAATGGTCTATTTTGCCGTTTTTGTGCTATTGGGTACTGAAAAGCATGTGAACATTGACATGCGCTATTTGAAGTTGGCCGAAGACCTAGAAGAGTTTGACAAGTATCCATGGGGCGTCGTGTCATATGCGATGACAAATGCTTCACTTTTGAGGGCAGTTTCTGCAGATTACCAAAGAGTTAAAGTGCCCTAAAAAAGAAAAATTACCAAAAGAAGTGGAAAGATAGTGCAGACAAGAATGACAAGTGGTAGACCAAGAGAGTACAACATAAGGGGGTTTGGCTTTGCACTTCAGGTGAACAAATATCGATAAATATTTTAGTTCATTTAAATACATTTATAGAGATTGATGTTTGATGGTTGTAAACAGATTTGGGCATTTGAAGTCTTCCTAGCTTTGGAAGCATTGCATTTCATGGTGCATGAAGACAATGGGCACATCCCCCAAATATTACATTGGAGGAGCAACACGGTGGCCTGTTTTCGCGAGGTTATGAGTCAAGTTTTTGGAAACGTTGAGGTTAGTTAAGTTCGTAAGGATCATGTTATGCATGGGAAAAAGTAATAAGTTCACTGATTTATTATTTATGTCTAAATTGGAGGTTGATGTGCAACTTCTCTATCCCATTGATATTGAGAAGCAACAACCTTACTGGAGTTGGGGTGATGCTGAGAACAATGAAGAAATTGTTCAATTGTTTGGGGATGAGGCCCAAGAAAATACCAGCACTTCTAGTGAAGCAAAAAACGAGGAAGTTGAGGAAACAGTTACCCTTCCCTCCTCTTCTAAGGTGAGCGTGACCTTTTTCCAATATTTTGGCAATTATTGAATTAAAAGTAGTCATATATAATCAGTATGTTCTGAAAATTTAGAGAATATGATAGGAATGAAGTGGAAATATTTGTGTTATATTTTCTAAGCTTTCTAACTATTGCATTATAACTTTATGCAGGGCAAAGTGTCTTTTACTGAGTTGTGTAGTTTGAAGCATCAATTACAAACCACTAAGGATGAGTTGGCAAAGCTAGGTACTTCAAGTCGAGGGCTTAGGAACAGAGTGTGCGACTTGGAAGGGATTGTAGACAAGAATTGTTTGAAGCATGAGAAGGAGTGTGAAAAAAATAAAAAGGCTATTCGGGATTTGACCCACACAATTGCTTCAATTGAACACTATTTTAAGGTGGAGATGGAGGAGTTAAAAAAACAATATGGTGGAGAAGGGCATGAGGAAGTATCTACTCCTCAGATGAATGAAGGAGGGCAGAATGAGATGTCACCCTTAAATGAACCTATTAGTTCGACTTCAGCAGGGGTTGAAATGGAAGCAGAAGTCCCTAGTGATGGAGTGGAAGCCTTCCCAGCCATGGAAGTTGAAGGCGCTGAAATTGATACTTCAATTGGGAACAAACAAGTGCACCAACAACCTCACAAGGTTCCTACTTCTGAAGATGTGAAGGTTCCTACTCTTGAAGATGCAAACCTTCCTACTCCGAAAGATGGGGATGGGTATAGAGTTATTTCAAAAACACTCTTAAATCTGTTAGAGGATTGGAATAAGACGGAAATTCAGGCGATGGGAGGCAAGCTGAGGCCTCCCATGAAAACCAATTTAACTGTGGGTGGTGATGAAGGGAACAAGGAAGCTACTACTATAGTTTAGAAAGAAGATGCAGGAGGCAAAGGGTACAAACTGAAGCGGCCAGCAACAACATTGTTGAGTCCATTCACCGATCCCTACAGGAAAAAGAGGACGCTTACTGTTTTAGATGCATTGGCACCCGAGACACGTTTTGATCCAACAAAACCTGTGGCCATGGACGATGTGAAGGCAGTAATACAGGTTTGCAGGGCTTGGAAAACTAACATCAGGTTAGGATTTTTAACTTGGCAAAACCAATATACATGTTTTTTGTACTATGCAGTCATGTACAATAACAATACATAGGTAGCTATAATATACATGTGTGTGTCCTTCTCATATTATACAAGCTGTTCCAATTGTTGAATTATTAAAAAATTTACCCTTGCAAGTTTTGCTTTTGTAGTGCGGAGCTAGAGCTCGAACCATTTGTAGTTGGGGCAGATTTTTTTTACAAACTTTTAGATGAAACTGCATGGATGAGTTCCAGGGTAACAATTTAAACCCTACTTTATTTCGATGATTTTATTGTTTTATGACCTTGAGTATGTGTCATTTGTTGTTATATTGAGGTCGTTTTTGTGACCTGAAATGTCAGCACCTGGACATGGCCATGTTTCTAATACGCAAAAGACAACTCTGTCATCCTTTGGTGTTTGGAACGGAGTGGACAACTGCCGATTTTTGTTTGTAGGTATTAATGTGTACATATTCAATTCATTGCATTTGTTGCATTGGTGGGAGTAATGTTGTTGACTGTGTTCGGTGCATTGGTTCCTGTTTATGTAACGTGGCATTCACAATTGTTTGCAACAATTTTTACAGCCGTTAATAATGCATGCTACGAAACAAGTTACGAGGAAAGAAGCTGCTTCAAGGAATGTTGACCCTCCACCTAACTACCTCAGAAATATACAACACTTTGTCCACGGTTCGCGGCAACATGGGTATGCACAAGCATGTACAAAAGTGCGCATGGTCTATGTCTCGTATAATGTTCGATACTGCCATTGGGTGGCTGTAGAAATCGACTTTGTTAGACATATTCTCACTGTGCATGACTTGTATACTGCTTTTACCTCCAACACGATGCTTGTTAGATCTATGGAGCCTATTACCCATACGCTTGTACAGGTGCTTTACGAAATGCGGTTTTATGAGAAATTGGAGGTTGAAGTGGTGAAGAAAAAGGGGATTGACATGTCCAAGTTTAACCCATTCACAATTTGCAGAATTCTAGATGTTCCTCAATAAAGTGATGGGTAAGCTGTGTTAATTTAGTAGACTATGTGGATGTTGTAAATACGTGCACTTCTAATTTCTCTACTTCTTGGGTGGGCAGTACCTCATGTGGCTTTATGACAGTCAAATTCATTGAGTATCTAAGTGTCGGCATTTCTTTTGATACCATTGACCCATCGAAGTTTGGCTACTACCGATTGAAGCTTGCAATCGAGGCTTTCAGGGGGGAGGCCTATGTCCAAGGTAAAAGTCCAAATCTCACCCCATTTCAATTCACTGTTAAGTACTTCCTTGGGAATTCAGTATTAATTTACTTCATTTCAATTAAGTCTTAAGTACTGAGTTGTGAATTCAGTCTTCATTTAATACAACTGACATTATTTTGGCACCATTTCCAAGTTTGATGAACAAAAACGCCTAATTTTGTGCATCAAAGTTTAGGGTATTGAGGAATTGAAAACTATAGATGGTAGCGTACATCTTTTGCAAGTGGCATTTAAGTATCTCATATATTGTGAACTCCGACTTTGTATCATCCAAAACTTGTTTCTTGTTCATTATGAAAGTTTAATACAATTACTTATTACAATTATTAGTTACAATTTTGGATGTTCAATTTTCCCTTTATATGAATGCTGATGTGGCACATGTGTCCTTATTATGTTGGTGGTCCTTCCAGGTTCATACGCGTATTGACTTCACTGATTCTGTGGACCTACGTGAAAGAAGTTGCAGGTTGTTTCATCATATTGTAAATGCTGAAACCTAATGTGATGTATTGCCTTACATGCCACCATTTTTGACATTTTGTACACATGGTAGATCAAGTGTTGTCATTTTGTAGTAGGAATATGATCCACTTGTTCATTTGTCTAACGTAATTCGCCAGTACTTGTAATCCATACCATAAGGGTTGTACTCACTTCTCCTTTCTTACAATGCGTTTTTCAGAGATTCTGTACTTCACATGTTTGGTACAGCTGTATATTTAAACAGATGTAGAGGTTATCTTTGATGGATGTACAAAAGTCGCCCATCCTTGTTAATGCAACATGGTAAAAAGAGTTTCATCATTGCATCCGAGATTGTATTAATGTTCATTACTTTATTTATACCTAAGTTTATGTATGGAGTTGATATAAGTTATAACCATCGCTTTCATACGTAGTTATGTTCGGATAACCGGATATAAGAAAACAAAGAGTTTTGTGAAATAATGATAATGCTGTGGTTAGAGTTGTGAATCTCTTAAATCCTTTTGTAAAAGCAATGGCTCCCCACACAATAAAGTAGCAATAAAACCGCAAAATACGTACATTATGGTGCCAAAATGAGGGAAATAAACGTACAATACGCACACATCCAGTTGACAGTACTTTAAATTATACAAAGTTAATAATTTGCAACTCAACCATTACAATACAAGGAAGGCGTAAACAAGGCACCACGATGGAGGCTCGAACCAAGGAATTGCTACAAGCTGAGAGGGATTATTTGATGAAACAATTCAGCCAACTAATTCCCAATTTTGATCCCAGCATGCTCAAACAACCAATTACCCCAATTCTAATAATAGCGCAAGAGCAAAGTCCCAAAACTCCAATGTTTGACAAAGCAAGCTGCTCGGATGCTACCCATATGAGACCCCTTGTTTTAGAGGATGAAAATCCCAAGCTTGATTCTGCTGAAGCACATCAAGATGAAAAGGTAAATGCTCTGAACTTTGCGTTTTTTTGCTTTTTGAATTTTATTTAGACGTCGCTATTTTTCGTCACCGTCGTTAGAAATCTCAAACAACGATGGTATTTATTTACTGTCGTTTGAAATGGAATAGTACATTGGTGTTGTCAAGAAATCGTCGTTGGGAGTGAAATACCACGACGCTTTAGGTGGTTAAGTTAGACAATGATTTTATTTTACTTGTTTTACAAGCTATCTTCACTCACTCACTCACTCACTGACTCTCTCTCTCTTTGTGTGTAATTTTACTTAATAATGCTGGTTTTCTCTGAACTTTGTATTTCTCTGCATTTTGCATTTGATTTAGACGTCGATTTTTTTGCATTTCAACGTTAGAAATTGGACACAACAACGGTGTTTATTTACCGTTGTCTGAAATCCTTTACTACATCGGGTTTTGTAAGGAGCTGTCGTTTGGAGTTAAATGCCACGACGGTTTAGATAGTTTAGTTACTGTCATTTATTTTACTTGTTGTACAAGCTATCTTATATATCTTGAAATCACCTGTAGGATGACTAAAAATGCCTAAGGGTGGTGAATAGGCTAATTTGAGATTATTAACAATAAATAAAATAGACTTTCGAAGCAGGATTGATATGGCTTATCAATCTTGAAATGTGCAAAGCTTGAAGTAAAGGAACACGCAGATATTTATTTTACATGGTAAAACCCCACCTCTAGGGAAAATCCACGGGACTCCTTAGTCCAAAACAAATCCACAATAGAATGAAGATTACAATAAGTACTCACACACTTTTCCTAGACACAATCTAGATAAAGTATACCGACTTCTTCGTAACTCAACTTTTGTCATAGGATGATCTTCGACACTCCTTAGGTTGAACGCAATATTGGTCATGATTGCTTCAAGCTCGCTGGAGGATAAATGCCACAACGGTCTTGGTGCCCTCAACCGTATGAGTCATCGACATGCATATGAATGCAATATGAATGATGAAAGGATTTGATAAATCACAAAGTAAACAAGGAACACTTGATCACTTATCTGAAAAATATGCACATCAGCTTTCTCTTAAAATTTCAATATGCTCAAAAAACAATATGTCGAAAGCTGTGTCTTCTCAAAAGATAGGCACACTTCTTTTATTCAAAACTCACTCTCCTAGTCAGACAGAGACAGAAGAGTCCACAAGCACTCTTCAATTATGACTCTCAAATTTAATCTAACATGGACTCTAGTGAAAGACGTCAAAACATGGAGATCAAATACTGTTCAATTGTGGATATTAGTTTTGATTCAATATGGACTCTAAGTGATGACACCAAACAACCACTTTTATGAAGAAACAATTATCTCCTAAAACAAGTTAATTAGGAGATGAGCACGGTGCACGTCACTATAGGAAATGCTCATATTTTAACTTAAATCACAATAACATTGAAAATAACTTCAACTAGGAATCCTATTGTGAATGCATGATTATATCATGATTTACCTGAAATCAAGTTTCTCGTATCGGTCAAGTCATGCTTCGAAAGTATGGGATTGAATGTGTTATGCCAAAACGTCCAGTAAACAATATTCACACACTAATTCCCAAATTATGCTAGAGTCTAGGAAATGCCAATACAATTTTTGTACTAACAATCTCCCCCTTTGGTATTTCCTAGACAAAACACTAGATTACATTGCAGACATGTTTACAAAAAGAACCTACACATCCTAATATGCTATGCCCAACAAACATCCAGTTCTTGTAACTTCTGCACACCAACAAGCAGACTACCAGTGAAGCATAATAGAATTGAAAAATAAGAAACAGAACTTGACACAATTAAACAACAATCCTTCATTTGTTAGGAGGTTAAGCAAGTCACTACAAGTTTTGATCCCATAAACAAAACAGAAAGTTATCTCCCCCTAAATATCATGTTTTTACTTTCAACAATCGAGTTACTCCTTCTAAATCTCATATGTAACACAAAATATTCTCTCCCTTTTTGTTTAGGAAATCCAAAGAAACACACAGATAACTACAAAAGATGAACAAATCCAGAAGCGAAACATATGAACTTTAGAGGTTGCGAGCCCGAGTAGGACGAGGAGGATTAGGTGGCTAAATATGCCCAGCAAGTGTCAGCAACAACTCACCATAGGTGTCAAGACGATCCTAGATGTGGCGAAGAAGCGCATGCGTCACTTGATGGGATGTAGAGAGCGAATCCAAAAGGGCATGTTGCTCGATGGAGAAACCACCAAAAGTACAGTGAGCATCGCTGCGATGTAAAGTAACCTGATTGTTGACTTTGATGGTGTCGGAATAGGTGATATCATCTGTAGACAGTGCAGGGACACTAGCATGAGGAGCCAAAGCTGTGATAATCCGAGGTAGAACAAGACTTGCTGTTGAAATAGTGGCATTTGCAGCACCAGCGACAATGAGGCTTTCACGGATGTAGAACTCAACATTGACAGAGTGCTCAATCACAAGCTGGAAGAGAATATGAGTAGCCTTCCAACTCACTTTCCCATTTTGGGAAGTGGGATTCAAATAGTTGCGCACAAGCATATAGAGAGAACAGGTCCACTGAGACATCATACTGGATGAGAGCTCGGTAGGAAGCACCTCGGGTAGAGACATATACAGTCGATTCATCGGCTGACGACGGGGAAGGAAATCTAGAACCGTGATAGGACCCGCCCAGAACTCCTCGAAATCCGCGACGAATCCTGTAGTATTTCCGACATTAATATGATGCCGGGACCACCTATTAACCAAAACCTCTTCTCCAAATCAAAGGAAAAGAAGTTCGAGACATTCTGCTGAAATTCAGCAGAGTCTCCCCTGAAAAACGGACATTTTCCAAAATTTTCAACATGATAAAACACAGTTATAAACTCAACTAGCAGCGGGCACAATACAATAGCACACAATTTACATAATAGGCCTCCGGCATTACATTCATCCCTAACAGGGGCGATAATAGAGCAATTGTAAGCAAGACTTCAGTTTACAACCGAAATGAAGTTCGACGGAAATTAAACAAATAGAAACCCCAGGCTACCTACGTACCCCTTAGTGAGGGATCAAGCCACACGTAGTTCTTACATCAACGATTATATTTAGATTCATCTACAACTTCAAATTCGACAAGGCACACACTGAACACTTTATTAGTTCCTTTCCTTTTTATCAGTTCCCTCCCGCAACCATACCCTATCCAAGGCGTATGTTGCCGAACAACACTTTCCAAACCATGAATTAAACATTCAAACATATGCAGAGTACTCATGAAGCACAAGTTCAAGAATCTCAGCCGAAAACAAATCCACACACACACACACACACACACACACACATATATATATATATATATATATATCACACCTCACACCATCATCGTGTACTAAGGGAAGACAATCCCATCCAGGGATCGCTTGACTAGACCACATGGAGGAATCCTCAACAACCATGTGCCCAGGGGCGAGCCGTCCATCCGGGGGACTGGGCTAACCAGCATGCACAGTAGAATCCTCAATACTCTATGCTTGTGACAAGTCCTACGCGCGCAGACTATCCAACTATCCATGTCCATGTCCATTGTTTCCAAGTATTAGTATCTAGGGGAAGGTACATATAATAGTATACATCATGCACTAGGGAAAACAGTCCAATGCGAGAATCGTTGGCTGAACCACACGGAGGAATCCTCAACAACCATGTGGCAGGGGATGAGCCGTCCAACTGGGCTAATTGGGGGACTGGGCTCACCAGTACACACAATAGAATCCTCAATACTCATGCGCCTGTGACAAGACCTACGTGCACAGACTACTCTCGCTAAGGGTCTATGGTAACAACCCGTCTAGGGTGCCCGGGTTCCGACAAATCCAAACCATATCCATAGTTTCCCAGTATCCGTCAATTCCAAAATCAGTAAGCAAGGGGGGGGGGGGGGGGTACATGAGATGGTGTCTCATCACCAAGATCGAGAATTCACTTTCATAAACTTATGTATATAATAAAAGATAATATTCTCAAAATCTACTTTCCAAATATTCAAAGGTGCCCGAAAACCATATACACAATAATAGAAATGATAAAACAATAATGACGATAATAATAATAATAATAATAATAATAATAATAATAATAATAATAACAACAAGCATTCTTGAAACTCCCATAATCACATGTTCCATCCTAAGTTTTTCACTAGTTTGAATTGGATCCCCCAATATCACAACATCAAAACAAGTTCAAGTTTCCGACAATATGCCATAACCACCATTCAAAATACTACGTATTTATCAATGGCAAACAACCTCAGTATTATTATTCGGTACAATAAGACTAATCAAAATGTACACCCTAACCAACAACTCCCAGAAACTTAACGTGTGTACACATCCTTCGAAAGGTCCCAAAGCCATTCTAGTACCTTTCCAAAAGATGAAATGGTGACCCGTGGTCAACAGTTCGTCAAACTTCTAGTTTTTGGTCAACCAGGCCCACGAGGCCCACGACCTCTGATTTCCCATCGGAAAGTTCCTACGGATTCAACAACGTTTATTATTCATGTCCTGCAGGTTTGGTCTGAATCAAATGGTCGGATGGTTACCTTTTAACCTAATCTTCGAATTATTGAATCGACGCATCCGGGACTTCGATTCACGATCTGCAAATTCCTATACAATCCTAGAGGTGCCTAGATCAACATATTTGAAATTGAAGTCAACCCAACGGTCCGAACGTATCGAACCCAGATAACGCCTAATATGCGAAATCCTACAGACCATCAAATAATAACCAAATTCAAATTCGAGCATACCGTCATGCTTGGGACGACATGGGGATCAATTTAGGACCAAATGGGTCACCCAAACAGTGCCCACGCGCCAGTAACATGTGGGTGCCTTGAGAAATTCTAGCGACTAGAAAATTCTCGGAACACCTAATAATTCCTATACCTACATGACCAGGACAACGAGTGGAGCAACTTTTGTTCTTGGACCATGCCCAAAAAGTGACCGGAACTTGCCGGAAACACGGCCAAAACTGGCCAAACTTTAAGCGATAAAACGAGTTCCAAAATCGAAACATCAATCCTAATCAACCCAACCATCAGCTAAAACACATTGAGACGATGAGAAAGCATACCTAGATTGAAGAAATTGGTGACTAGAATCGCCGGAACGAACGTAAAAAACTTTACGTAAAAACCGGACTGTTTTTCGCAATTTCAGGCGATCGGAGGTGGCAGTTCCATAAGAGGTAGGGTGGGGTAGGAAGAGGAAGTCGCGGTGGTCGTTTTGGTACGGTCCCGCCTAATTTGGTGGTCGTATGAGGTGGTGGTGGCAAAAAATGTGGCCGATTTGTCAAAAGAGGGGGGGGGGGGGGGGGAGGGGTAGGGCAGTGGTTGAGCCATGTAGGGACTAGAGGGGTCCCAACCCCCTACTCAACTCTCTCTCTCTCTCTCTCTCTCTCTCTCTCTCAAGCAATTTCACTTTTCTTTTCTTTCTTTCTCTCTCTGTGTGTAAATAATTTAATGTTGTGTATATGAATTGAATTGAATATTGAAAAATGATACATGGGTTTTATATATATAACAATCATAACTTGATGTGTGAAAGCTGTAATTTAAAGCTTATTTCTTGATTTTTTTTACTTTAGGCTATATTGGTTCAGGGGTCAGACAATGATTTTCAAGAAGCTCTACGAGAACTTGTAGTGTTTATGCTCTCATTCCCTTTATTTATATATTTTGTGAGATGGCCCCCTCTAACCTCAATTCTTGGCTCCGCTGGGGGGGGGGGGGGGTGGGGGTGCTGCTTCATGCACGAGAGAAGGGGGAGAGAGAGAGAGAGAGAGAGAGAAGAAGAAAAATCTGATTTAAAAAACTAGACATCGAATTATTTACGATTTTGCCACTGGGCTTCCGTAGATCATAACTTCTTCATTTCAAATCTGTTTTGAGCCCACTACGTGTCTACAAACTCGTATCGACGCGATTTATGGAACAGTACCATTCAATTCTCCAAAATCCTTCTGAATTAAAAAGTGACCAAATTAACCCTATCCCCGAGGGCAAAATTGTAATTTCATAATTTATAAAATTAATTAAATTAAACAAATACTTAAATTTGGGTCGGGATGTTACAAACCGGCTCACACGAATTGCCAGAGCTAATAGGAGCCAGACCAAGGGCATCCGAAATAATGTGGAAACTGAGCGGAATATAAATCCCATGCACACGCACAACAAGTTTAAACAGAGAAGCAGAGGCAGCGGAGACATTAGGAAAGATAACATAAAATTAACGAATAATCTGGAAGTTGGGCAACGACAAACCATGAACCAACGACAAGAAACGATGCTGAGTGAGAAAGTAGAAGAATGTGGAGCCAAAGCTAAAGAGATCGAAGTCCTCTTCAATTCGCAGGGGATGATGACAAACCACAGTAGTGTAGCGGTTAGAGCACGCTGGAGACATGAAGTGAGAGATAGGAAGATGGTATGAAGCACAAGAATCAGTGCTTGAAAGCGAGTGCCGTGAGGAGGAAGGCTGTGATCGGGAAGCAGCAGGCGTGACATCCGAAAAAGGATCAGTAGCAGATTGGCGGTGCACGGAGCGAAAAGGGTTGTGGTTAGGAGTAGAGGAGGAGGAAGGCTGGCGGCTTCGTGTGGTGGCCATCATGAGGTGACAGAGCTAAGAAGCAGTGAGTAGTGGAAGACGAGAACCTTTGGGTTGCGGCAATGCGTGCTGGGGATCAAATCTGACTAATGAGGAAGACAACCCTAGGCTGCACAACTTAAACAACCAGCGTGAAAACACATCGTATGTTTTTTTTTTGGTGAGGAAAAAAAAAACTAAAAATAACGAAAATTTGGAAAAAAAAAAAAGAACGAACAAGAAAAAAAAAAGGAAAAGAAAAACAAACTAAACAATCAACACATAAAACAAACTGTATATGCAAACCAAAACTCTCTTGTAGATATACTTAATTTTCATTCATAAACATGCCAAGCTTGTGGGTGAAGAGAGAAAGAAGCAGCAGACCCATCGCTATCTTAAACGTATGTGAAGCAAAGCATAACAGGGACAAAAGGGGATGAGAGGCACAAACTCACATATAAAAGAGGAGGCATACCACAGTCATGGTGAAAGATAAAAGACACCAAATGAGTCTACCATCAAGAAGCAAAGGTGTGAAGTGAACTCTTTTCAATTAAGCACAAAGAATATGTCCACCCAAGACTCATCCCACCTAAGATAGCACATCCACTATGTGCATAGTAAGTATATGATGATCAGTTTATTTGGAATTTGAATTGTATTTTTTTTATTTTTTGTTTATTTATTTGATGGCTCACTTTATTGAGTTTTCGACATGATCCATGTAGCGGATGGTCAATCAATGTGCTCAAGCTAGATGATCCGAATCATGAAGTCTCCAAAGATAAGCAACGATAGCAAACCATCACTGCCTGTTGACTCGAAAAGAGAGACAAGTGCAAGAGAGGAGATATTCAAGAGGCCTGGTTACTAAGCAATGATAAGTCACCACCTTTTTTTCTTTTCTTGTTTAAACAGATCAATAGCTTACATACAATAGTGTGATGGCAATCCAAAAAGAGACAAGTGCATGAGAGGAGATATTCAAGGTACTTCAAAGAAAAGAATGTGCGTGTGCAAATGTAAAAAAGCTAGATGGATAGATCATTTAATGGAGTTTATCATGCAGCAAGACAATGGAAACCTTTGCTTGAAGCTGAGAGTGTGTGTTCTCAAGATAATGCAGTGCCAGAGCCCAATCTAAGATAATCAAATACGTTTAGACAGGTACATGATTGATATGACTTAACAATCATTGCACGAGCTGGACCGATTTATAGAAATAGAAAGTAATGTAAATATCATAAAACATGGAAGAGGCTTTGGCATGCATTAGACACCGAATTAATCTAGAGTACAGATACCTAAAGATTGTCTAGAGGTTTGGTAAAAATATCAGCTAATTGTTTTTCAGCAGAGATAAATTCAAGTGTGAGCACATTATCTTCCACTAATTCACAAATATCAAAGTGTTTTGCGCGAGAGTGTTGAACTGGATTTTTAGAGATATTAATTGCACTCAAGTTATCACAAAATGTTACCATTTTACCTTGCCAAATGCCATAGTCATTGAGCATTTGTTTCATCTATAAAAATTGTGTGTAATAGCTTCCAGCAGGTATGTATTCAGCTTCAGCAGTGGAAAGAGAGTCGCAATTTTGCTTCTTGCTAAACAAGGAGACAAGGTTGCTGCCTATGTAAAAGAATCCTCCAGTTGTGCTTTTCCTTTCATCAATGTTTCCAGCCCAATCCGCATCTGAATAACCCGCAAGTTCAACATTTGAGTCAAAGGAGTAGTATACACCAAAGTTTGTAGTACCACTTACATAGCGAAGAATTCTCTTCACGGCAAGTAGATGTGATTCTTTGGGATCAGATTGGAAGCTAGCACAAAGTCCAACACTGAAAGAGATGTCTAGCCTGCTAGCAGTCAAATATAACAAACTGCCAATCATGCTTCTGTATAATTTTTAGTCTACACTTTTGCCATGTGAATCCTTAGAAAGCTTGGTGCTTGTGCTCATAGGATTTCAAATGGGCTTGGTAGATTCCAGACCAAATTTAGACACAAGGTTTTTGGCATACTTTGTTTGAAAGATGAGCATTCCTCCGTTGAATTGTTGGACTTGCAAACCAAGGAAAAAATTTAGTTCACCAAACATACTCATCTCAAATTCAGTTTGCAATACCTCATGAAATTCTTTGACAAGAGTGTCAGAAGCATATCCAAAAACAATGTCATCCCGTTTGGTTCTTTTGACAGAGAGGGTTTTATCAATGCTACCACAAGTGTACCCTTTTTGAAGAAGATGAGTGGACAGTCGATCATACCAAGCTCTTGGGGCTCGTTTTAGGTCATAGAGAGCCTTTTTTAGACGATATACATGATTGAGATGGATAAGATCTTGAAATCCTGTAGGTTGTTCCACATAGACTTCCTCTTATAAAACACCATATAGGAACGCACTCTTGACATCCATTTGATGTAGTTTGAACCAATGGTGGCATGCAATGGACAACAATAACCGAACAAATTCTAAATGCGCAACCGGAGAAAACGTCTCATCAAAATCCAAACCTTCAATTTGAGTATAACCTTGGGCAACAAGTCTAGCTTTGTTGCGCATAATTTTCCCTTTCTCATATGTTTTATTTCGAAAGATCCACTTGGTACCAATTACATTTAAGTCTTTGGGACGTGGGACAAGATTCCACACATAATTTCTTTGGGACTTGGTACCATTTACATTTAACTCCTCTTGCATAGCCAGCATCCGGTCATTAGCTGCAAGATCATCTGTCACACTTTTAGGTTCGACTAAGGATACATAACATAAATTGGTTACCTCATCACAGACTTGTTTTCGAGTTCTCATTTTGTCAGGGTGAGTGATCTTCCTGAACTTATTTAGCACCAGGTCTGCGTATCACAGGATTGAAAGCCTGATTACAATCCTCGAAATCAGTATCAGTAACATCAGCAAGTTCGTGAGTTTCCAGATCTGTATCTTCATAGCTTTTTCAACATGCAATATAGAGGAGTCATTTACAATCACATTAGCTGATTCCATCATTGTTTTAGTATGACTATTAAACACCTTATATGCTCGACTATTCATAGAATAACCAATAAATATTCCAACATCACTTCTTGCATCAAATTTTCCAAGATACTCTATGAATAGTCAATAAATATTCCAACATCACTTCTTGCATCAAATTTTCCAAGATACTCCATGTCTTTGTAGATGTAGCATTTATTACCAAAAGTCCTTAAGTGCTTGACATTTGGTTTCTTCCCTTTCCAAATTTCACTGGGAGTGCTCTTGGTATGTGGCCTGAAAAACACACAGTTAGATGTATATCATGCGGTACTAATGGCTTCAGCCCAAAAGTGATTTTCCAATTTGGCACTTTTCAACAAGACATGAGTCATATCAAGAAGGATTCTATTTTTCCTTTCAGCTACCCCATTTTGTTGAGGAGTGATTGGAGCAAAAAATTCATGCTTTATTCCTTTTTCAGAATAAAAATAAGAGAATGCTTGATTTTCAAATTCCATTCCATGATCTTTCCTAAGTCTTGTGATGCAAGAATTAGTTTCATGTTTTTCATTCATGATCAGCTTGTATAAGACATAAAAGGAATTAAAGGCTTCTGTCTTATCATGCAAAAAAATGACCCAAGTAAAACGTGAGAAATCATCCACTAAGACAATAATATATTTCTTTCCTCCTAAGCTAGCAACCGGAATTGGACCAACTAAATCCATGTGCATCAGTTCCAAAGTTTTAGAAGTAGAGATTGAGTTTGTAGCTTTGTGAGGGTTTTTGGTTTGCTTCCCCAATTGGCACCCTTCACAAACCCCCTCACGTTTACCTGAAAGATTAGGCAATCCTCTTATAGATTCATGTTTGGACAATTTAATTAAGTCTTGATAGTTCATGTGTCCCAAACGTCGATGCCATAAATCGAGATGGTCTTCACTTGTCCTAAAACAAACTTG
Source organism: Prunus kanzakura (assembly GCA_020521455.1). Lineage (NCBI taxonomy): Eukaryota > Viridiplantae > Streptophyta > Magnoliopsida > Rosales > Rosaceae > Prunus > Prunus kanzakura. The sequence continues at coordinate 18,032 of BPUM01001057.1, forward strand.
AGAAACTTCATTAGTGAAAAAAACAATAGCAATTGTCAGGTGACCTTTTTCCAATCATCACATTTGATTCGTCTTTATTATTGACAATGCATTGGGTTTTAGTAAAACTTACCTCACCTATTTCATCACAAAGTTGACTTACACTTATGAGATTTTCTTGAAGATTTTCAACTAGTAAAACATTGTCCAAGCTAGGTTTACCAGTTGCCATAATCTTTCCTTTGCCCAAAATTTTGGATTTTCTTCCATCTCCAAAAGTGACCATTCCACTCACACATTCTGTAGAGATTTCTGAAAAACATGATTTGTCACCGGTCATGTGTCTTGAACACCCATTGTCAAAATACCAAGATTTAGATTTAGAGTCAGAAAGAGCAGTAAGAGCAACAAAACATTTCACATCTAAGATTTTAGGAGCATTAGTTTGATATGCATCACTTGAAAGTGCCAGCAAGCAATTTTGATTTTCCTTTCTCCTCCACACTAGATTTGAACTTGGTAAAGATAAGGAATGAGCGAGTTTTGACAACCTGTTTACCTCTTTTACAAGATATGCAATCTTGTGTTGGATTCTTACTTGTCCCTCCTTGGTGGATTTTGGACTTACTGAAATATGTTGGAGCAGTTTGCATTTTGGTCAGATATGCCCAAGAGATCCACAAAAATGACATGTGGGTATGAATCTCCAAGTTGTTTGAGAAGTTGGAGCACCAGTAGGAAGTGATGATTTGACAAACTTTGTGATGGATACAACGGGAGACTTGTTGATTGAATCAAATCCTAGGCCACGTTTGTCTCCATCTCTTTGACCCATGCTAATCATTTTGTCAACCTTTTCTACACCAATTGTCAAAGAAATAATCCTCTCCTTTGAAATTTTAAGCTCAATTTCAAGGACTTGGTTGTTAGAAGTCAAAGAAACAATTAATTTATTTTGATCAATGCACTTTTTCTGTAATGTTTCCAATTTCTCATACATACCTTTACCTACTATTTCTGGTTTAGCATAAGAGGATTGCAACATCCTGGCAGTCCTACTGTTTTCAAGCTCCAGCACAGCAACTCTTTTTGCAAGCTCTCTATTATGTTTGTTGAGTTTCTGAGAGGCAACCAACAGATCATCATACTTTTCCAGCACATAGTCAATATTTGGTTCTTCATCATTCACATTGTTTTGTTGTGCCTCATCCAAGCTGATTGTGGTGATTAACGCAATGGTATTTTCTTCACTTTTCGATTCTGAGTCACTGTCACTCTAGGTTACATTCAATGCTTTGGCTTTTCCATTTTGCTTCTTTTGTGTGTTGGCACATTCAGAGGCAATATGTCCATATCCTTCGCATTCAAACCACTTGACTCTCTCTTTAGTGTTTTTCTTCTCAATGAACCTACGAGATTTTAAATTACCATCAGTATTATCACCATGCTTAATTTTTGACTCTATACCTGGGTGATTTCTCCATTCGCGACTTCTGGAATTTTGATTTTTGAAAAACTTCTTGAATTGTCGTGAAAGATAGGCAAATTCTTCTCCATTGAATTCTTCTGATTGGTGTTCACCATCTTCTTTGTCAACCACTTTGAGAGCAACACTTTTACTCTTTTTAGAAGCTAGGTGCTTCATCTCGTAGGTTTGAAGCGATCGTATGAGTTCATGAACTTTCAAAGTGTTCAAGTCACAAATTTCTTCAATGGCTGTGATCTTTGGTTGAAAACGTTGAGGCAAGGCCCTTAAAATCTTTTGCACCAACCTATCTTTTGGAATTTTTTTCACCTAAACTTGAACATGCATTCACAATGATGCAAAGTTTAGCATAAAATTCAGAAAAAGTTTCATTATCATCCATTATGATTGTCTCTAATTATAAAGTGTGCATTTGAAGCTTGGCTCCCTTGACAGTATCTGTTCCCTCATGAGTGACCTGTAAAATATCCCAAGCTTGCTTAGAAGTATCACAACCAGGTATATATTCAAATTGATCGGAAGAGGCAACAGTAAATATAGCATTTAACCCCTTTTGATTATTAGTGCTGTGTGTGACTTCTGCAGTGGTCAACTCATCTCTAGTTTTGAGATCTATGGTTTCTTCATCTCCTTTTCTGATCTTCTTTGTGGGTTTAGGAAATCCATGAACCACTGTATTCGATACACGTTCATCTAAGGACCAGAGAAACGACTTCATTTTAGCCTTCCAAGCGCCATAGTAGTTGCCATCAAAATATGGTGGATGTACAATTGAGCCCGCGACACGATCCATCCATTAGTATGTCGGATCTTGTTGAGTGTGTTCAGCAACTTGCTCTGATGCCAATTGAAATTACCTATAGGATGACTAAAACTGCCTAGAAGGGGGTGAATAGGCTAATTCGAGATTATTAACAATAAATAAAAATAGACTTTTGAAGCAGGATTGATATGGCTTATCAATCCTGAAATTGCAGAGCTTAAAGTAAAGGAACGCGTAGATATTTATTTTACGTGGTAAAACCCCACATCTGGGGAAAATCCATGGGACTCTTTAGTCCAAAACAAATCCACTATAGAATGAAGATTACAAGGAGGACTCGCACACTTATCCTAGACACAATCTAGATAAATTATACCGACTTCTTTGTAACTCAACTTCTGTCATGGGATGATCTTCGACACTCCTTATGTTGAACGCAATACTGGTCGCGATTGCTTCAACCTTGCTGGAAGATAAACGCCACAACGGTCTTGGTGCCCTCAATTGTATGAGTCACTGACATGCATATGAATGCAATATGAATGATGAAAGGATTTGATAAATCACCAAATAAACAAGGAACACTTGATCACTTATCTGAAAAATATGCACTACAGCTTTCTCTTAAAAATTCAATATGCTCAAAAAACAATATGTCAAAAACTGTGTCTTCTCAAAAAAGAGGCACACTTCTTTGATTCAAAACTCACTCTCCTAGTCAAACAGAGACCGAAGTGTCCACAAGCACTCTTCAATTATGACTCTCAAATTTAATCCAACATGGACTCAAGTGAAAGACGTCAAAACATGGAGACCAAATACTGTTCAATTATGGATATTAGTTTTGATTCAATATGGACTCTAAGTGATGACACCAAACAACCACTTTATGAAGAAACAATTATCTCCTAAAACAAGTAAATTAGGAGATGAGCATGGTGCACGTTACTATAGGAAATGCTAATATTTTAACTTAAATCACAATGGCATTGAAAATAACTTGAACTAGGAATCCTATTGTAAATGCATGATTACGTCATGATTTACCTGAAATGAAGTTTCTCATATCAGTCAAGTCATGCTTCGAAAGTATGGGATTGAATGTGTTGCGCTAAAACGTCCAGTAAACAATATTCACACACTAATTCTCAACCCATGCTAGAGTCTAGGAAATGCCAATACAATTTTCGTACTAACATATCTTTCTTTATTTCTTGAAATAGAATTTCTCAAAGCTAGACTTGCCACCTCCTCTAAAAGCCCTTTGCCATTATGCTGAGACGACATTGAAGGGTTTTGACAAAACCTTGAGAATTACAATTGCGAAGGAAGTGTTTGGCTTTGAGCATGAAACCTTCATCTTGCATGAAGATATTTTTTAGTTTGCAGCCATGAAAGAAATAGGAGCCATTGCGCAATATACATGAGGTAAACCTAAAAGTCCAATTTGCTTTTTACAATTCACTTTCTTTATAAAGAAAAAATTCATTGGATTTCATATATTTAGGTATCTATTTGACTTCTTGAAAATGACAAATATGGTAAACGTTGTTGGCCTTGTAGACCCTATTCAAGTTAGCGCTTACTCTAGACCATTATCTCAGAGATCATGACATCTAGCAAATCAACTTGAAAAGGTAGATGGGGATCAAATTTTCTTGGTGCCTTATAATCCAAGGCTAGTCCCCTTAACAAGATTTTCTTTGTAATTAGGCAGCAGCTCTAAACTATTTAACCTCTCCTCATTTTGTGTAGGGGTCATTGGGTGTTGATAATTGTGAGACCAAAAAGGGAGACTGTATATTATATGCATTCATTATCACACCGTGGTTGATGAGGAATGCAAAAATGTAGTGAACATGTAAGTTGATATACTACATTGTAATGCGTGTTCGTAGGCAGACAAGCGCGCAAAAATATTTTTCATTAACACCTTGTTGTCTTAAAACAGTGCGATCAAAATATTTAATGCACACGTAGGCAGACAAGGGCACAAAGTAGCCATTTGAAAAACTCTACACGACACTCCAAGGCAACCATCCAATGTAGAGTGTGGCTACTATGTGATGCGTTTTATGAGAGAGATAATCATGGATCCCAGCCTAGACTTTGAGAAGAAGGTAAAAGTCTAAATTTAAGATTTTATTTCTGTTTTTTTAACCCTATGACGACTGTAATTGGAAAAACCGTCGTTTGTATTTTTATAACATGACGGTTTTTGTAGGTGCTCTTGACAGCGCCTACGACGATGATTTTTGTAAATAACGTCGTTTGTATTACTATAACACGTCGATTGTTTTATCTTTGAATAATCATTGTTTATTTTTTGCAGGTTGAGAAGAGAAAAGGACCCACATCGTATGCCTAAGAAGACATTGATGAAGTTAGGAAAGAATGGGTAGAATTTGTGAGCCTTCATATGGACTAGATATTTTGTGTTACAATGTACATATTTTTCTTGTAATTAGTGAACAATCAATGACTGAGGAGATGTATTTGTGTATGAATGACAAACCTTTGAACACAACAATAATTCCCTAAACCAATGTCTCATTATATTGACAACGACACAATTATTTCATACACCGTCGTCTTATGAAAGTTGAAAACAAACAATCGTCTGTAAATCAACAAAATGACATGTAATTACTAAAAATACAACGGTCGTTTATATAGAAAACTAACGTCTACCATATACTTTTTAAGGAAAACAATAATCCACCTTAAAAATACCTAAAAAAATGTTGTACCTTTAAACAACGTTAGTATTTACCCACATATAGACGTCTTAAAGGACTACAACGACGAATGACGTTGTAACTTAAACAACTTCGCTATTTACCCACTTATAGATGTGTTAATGGACTACGATGATGGTAAATTCATAAGACGTAATGTTGTAATTTATAAACAATGTCGGTTCTTACCCAGCTATAGACGTCTTAAGGGACTAGGACGATGATAGATAGATAAATAACGCTGTTGTAAAGGCATACAACAACGGTTACCTCTCAATACTGTGTGGTTTGATGTTGGAAATAAGTCATCTCGCTCTCTGAATCTCTTATCGCGACATGCGTCAGAAATGCGGGAGTAAGCCTATGAGCACATGACACGTGTCATTTCCCATCAATAATTTTTTTTTTAATTGTATTTAATTCCTAATTTTCATAATAAATTTTAAAAAGTCTGAAAAATAAACCGACAACTACTATGCACTCATTGAGAGATTGTCTTCCCCCTAAAGCTTTGAAAAATGTAATTTTAGTTATAAAAATTACAAATGACAACCAAAAGTCAAAATTGTTTATAGACAAAGCACAATAGTACTTATACTTTCATAACATAACCTTAAGGTTTGTGTGATCCATTGGTGGCCATAAATACAAATTTATGAAATCCTGATTTTAGCCTTATAATACAAAAGACATTGGCGTAAGGTGCTCGTAGCAATTTCTGATTTATTTTTCTTATACTTGTGTATTTTTTTAGAATTTTTGTAAAATAAAAATAAAGAATTTAGGGTTTAGGGTATATTTAAAAGACGCCGGTTTCCTTTTTTCTTTTTAGTCACATGCGTTCAAATCCCAGGAAAACCAAAGTCCACCTAATTATTTTATTTTTTAAGACGTCGGTGATGGTTTTTGCGTCATGAAAAGATTTTACTACAACGCAATTAGTAAAGTCGTACAACGGCGCTATACATGTATTAATCGTCATCTCCATCGTGACCTTCAACGACCTTTTTTTATTTATCGTTTCTTCGTTTTTTTAGAAATGTGCGCCTTTGAAATATTTGACCGAGACCTAAAATTTTCAGAATTCGCCCTCCCTCGAAAACATTTCGCTCTCTCTCTCTTCAACTCAAAATCTAATATTAAAGTTTTCGCTCTCCATCCTCCATTTCAAATTGCGCTCTCCCTCTCAAAGCATTGGTGAAATTGTCTGAGCTCTGCCTACCTATAAGTACAAACCCTAATCTCACATGCTTGTCCTACTTTATTTAATGATATTGCGTTATGGATTCTTAAACCAAATATGACATGCTTCTTAAATCAATTAATGATTTTGTTTGTTTTGGTAGGTATGGGTTCTTAATATATCTTTTGGGAGCTATGGGTATATGTTTTGGGAGCTATGAATCGGGAACTGAATCTTTGAATGGATTTAGTGTTTGCATGCTTTTCATAATAACTCTCTGTTATGGGCTCTTAATATATGTTTGGTTAGCTATGGGTTCTTGGAAAAGGATTGGGAATTGGAGATTTATTTTCTGGATTTTTGTATCCTACGACGACGGTCATTGGAGCAAACCGTCGTCTGTATTGTCGTTATACGTCGGTAGTTCTGTAACTACTGTCAGTATTACTATAATACGACGATTGTTTTGTAAAAACTGTCATCTGAAACTTGTATTACATATTTTTTTTAAATATACATTGCAATGTGAATATTGTCGTCTGTCATTGCTTGTCTTTTCACTTTATTATATATATGATTGTATAGTGTGGGAGATGGATAATTCATGGATGCATGCGGATAGAAGATTGAAAGCATATGAGTTAGGGGTGGAAGGATTTTTGAATTTTGCTATAGAAAATCTAGGAAATACAACACATATTCATTGTCCATGTGTTAAATGTGGGAATAAGGGACCACTTATACTTTGATGGAGTTGACCAATGCTATAAGATTTGGACATGGCACGGAGAACCTTGGGGATGGAATACTAATGCTAGTAGAAATGTGGAAGAAGATGACAAAAGTAGGTACAATTTTGTTTATGAAGAATTAGGATGGATGATAATGAAGTTAGTACACGAAGTTGTCGGCATGGAGATCAACCCTTGTACCCTGGTTGCATTAAGTACACGAAGTTGTCGACATTAGTAAAGTTATATAATTTGAAAGCAAAACATGGGATGAGTGATGTTTGTTGTTTTACAGAATCATTAATACTTCAAGGAGATTTGCTTCCAGAAGGAAATACAATACCATCCTCTATGTACGAGGCAAAAAATACTTTGTTTGCATTGGGGATGAGTTATGAGAAAATCCACGCCTGCCCCAATGACTGCATCTTGTATAGGAATGATTATGAAGATTCAACTAATTGTCCTACTTGTGGTATCTCAAGGTGGAAGGAAGACAAAGATTCAATCTTGAAAGAGGGTGTGCCAACGAAGGTGGTGTGATATTTTTCGTCAATTCCAAGGTTTAAAAGGATGTTTCAATCACATAAGACAGCTAAGAGTTTGACTTGGCATGCTGATAGAAAATCAACTGACGATCATATGTCTCATCTAGTGGATTCCTCGTCTTGGAAACTTGTTGATGATAAATGGCTCGAGTTTGGTAAAGAGCCGAGAAACTTGAGATTGGCTCTCTCATCTAATGGATTCAATCATCATAGTTCTCTAAGTAGCAGATACAGCTGTTGACCAGTTATCTTAGTTACATATAATCTCCCACCATGGCTATGCATGAAATGAAAGTTCATGATGTTGACCTTATTAATTTCCGATCCTAAACAACCTGAAAATGATATAGACATCTACTTAGAGATTTTGATTGATGATTTAAAAATTTTGTGGGATGGGATTAGAGGAGTGTATGATGCACACATAGAAGAATACTTTACACTCAGAGGTGTACTACTGTGGACAATTAATGATTTTCTTGCCTATGGAAACTTATATGGTTGTGTTGTTAAAGGATATAAAGCTTGTCCAATATGCAACGATGATACACCTAGTCACAGGTTGAAAAATGGCCACAAAATTTGTTACATCGAGCACAGAAAATGGTTACCAACATATTATCCATATCGGAGGCAGTGTGTAGCTTTTAATGGGAAACCTGAATATGACACGCCTCCCGAGCCATTAACCGGGGAAGAAGTGTTGCAAATGGTTGTAGGTATTAATTACAAATGGGGCTAGAAAAAAGGGGGAAGTGGTGGTGAAAATGATTGTGACAAAGTTTGTTGGAAGAAGTCAAAATTCTTTGATCTCGAGTATTGGAAATACCTTCATGTGAGGCATGCCCTTGATGTTATGCATATTGAGAAGAATGTTTGTGATAGTATCATTGGTACGTTGTTGGAGATCCCTGGAAAAAATAAAGATGGGATTGCTGCTCGGTTAGATTTATTGAACATGGGAGTCAAAAATGATTTGCAACTCGAGTATGGAGAAAGAAGTACTCATTTGCCTCCAGGGCCTTGGAATTTGTCAAGAGCAGAGAAGAGAGCAGTTTGCAATTCTTTCTATGGTATGACGGTTCCTGAAGCTTATTCTTCAAATATAAAAAATCTTGTATTTTTACAAGATTCAAGACTTTTTGGCCTTAAATCACATGATTGTCATACCTCGATGCAATAAATGCTCCATGTGGCAATTCGTTCTGTTTTGGAGAAGCTTGCAAGGTATGCAATAACTCGACTAATATTTTTATAAAAATATTTGAAATACATTTGGGTATTGGCATATTGTGATTATCTTGAGTTGATATATACTATTTTCGAGAATTTCTATCTATGCTTGGTTATGTGTGGGGTACATGGGTTTGTTGGTAATGAGATTATGGAATGAGAGTGGATTGTAGTTTATGTCAGCTTGAAATGCTATAAGCACTACCTATGTGGGTTTGTTGGTAATGAGATTATGGAATGAGAGTGGATTGTAGTTTATGTCAGCTTGAAATGCTATAAGCACTACCTATGTACCTCCCTGGATTTGGAGTTTGTGGATTGGATACTTGGAATTATGGAATATTTGGATATGTCGGAAACTCGGGCACCCTTGATGGGGTGTTTCATAGACCCTAAGCGGTGTTAGTCTATGCGCGCAGGACTTGTCACAAGCGTACGAGTATTGAGGATTTTGTTGTCACAAGCGTACGAGTATTGAGGATTCTGTTGTATGCGTTTCAAGAGAGTAGTTTTGGGAAAATGGGAAAGGTTTTTGAATGAGAAGGGTATTTGTATATCAATACGAGATATGGATTTCATCTTGGTTTTGAATCCACATATATACCCGTATACATATATATATACATACATAAATACAACTATAAATACACACACACCCAAAATAAACACATCATCATCATGTACCGGGGGAAACAATCCAACGAGGGGATTGTTTGACTAGACCACATGGAAGAATCCTCAATAGCCATATGGCTAGGGATGAGCCGTCCAACCAGGGGACTGGGCTCCCAAATAAGCACAGCAGAATCCTCTATACTCATGCGGCTGAACTAAGTCCTACGCGCACAGACTGCCCGGCAAGGTCCTACGGTACACCCGATCAAAGGTGCATGGGTTCCAATATATCCATTATCCATCATTTCCAAGATCCATAAATTCTAATATCTGTATCCAAGGGGTACATATAATGGCGTGTCATCGCGAAGATCCAAAATCCACTTTCATAAACTAATATATATATATAATAAAATATATAGTAAATTGAGGTTACACCCATAAAATTCATTTAAAATCATCTACAGCCCTGCCTTTTATTTTTCTATTTAAAATACCCAATTGTTTCAAATAATACCTGATGACTAGGATCCAACTAAGCAGTTACCTAATATAACTTAAAATCTGATTTATTATATTTTTCGGATTCCAAAACTACCCATATTTATAATTTAACGTGTTATGTGGGAGGTGTATTAAGCCTTGGTTCCTGAATTTATTGTTTTGATTTCCTCCCACCAAACTAGCCTACAATTCAATCCTCTTTATTCATCAATTTTGATTATGAATTTAATTTGCATAGGGATAGTGATTTGTTGGATCAGTTTTATTTTTATGAGAAAAGCCCTGATTTTCCTTCCCGGGAGTTCTTGTTGCATCTAGGGTTCCGACGCTGACAACACTGACTGCGACAAACTATTTCGGTCCCGACGACTTAAATCTTGAGTGGTTTACCCTGCATAACACAGGTAATTTATGCATATTTAGAAACATGATTTCTTAGATAGGTAAATTACGATGTTGAGTCTTACTTGACAAGACCGATGCAGAGTCTTACAAGGAGAAAGAACAGGTGATGTCATTATAGTGTTGAGAGCATATCATCGTTTTTTAAGAACATTTTAATTCTTTGTTTGCCAGGTTTTTATGTTCATTGAAATTCTGATTGGTGACTGAAGTGTTGTGGGTTCTTTATTATGTTGACTTGTTGTGGGTTCTTTCTGTTATCCAATTATCTTTCTCGCTTCTGTTGCTAGAACACAACTTGTCACTAAATTCAACTCACTCTCATGTAAACTAAACGACCAATTGTATTTTCATGGATATATCATTTGCATCACCCCACTAGGTAAATTACTCATTAGGTACCTACCTATACCCATTATTGTGGAGTCACTGGTTGTTTCTTTTTGAATACTTAATCTCAAACCATTAAAAACATTAAAAAAAAAAATGGCTAAAAACCATTTGGAGTCACTCTAGTTGTTTCTTTGTGTACACTAAATCAAGAAGAGCAAACTAAAAACCAAAAACCTAGCAATAATTAGGAATTTGAGATTAGGTAAAAATGTTTTAGAAAACCCAATTCATTTTTAATGAGTAATTTACAATTGGTCGTGCATATTTTTAATGAGCAATAATGGGTATAGGTAGGTACCTAATGAGTAATTTACCTAGTAGGGTTTTGATGCAAATGATATATCCATTAAAATACAATTGGTCGTTTGCTAAAATTTGTTTTGTCGCTTGCATAGTCGGTATTTTTTTTTTTCTAGCAAGAAGTTGGGTTTGTGTTTAATTTTTGCACATCAAGTGTTTGACGAAATACCAACTGTGTAGATAATGTAGGACATGTAAAAACATAGGTTCAAATTAATTTGAAACAAATAGATATAGGTAGGTACATAATTAATTTTAAACCAGTTATTTGCTCTTCGCATTAGTTGTTTTTTTTTCCTTCCTTCAGTTGTTTTTTTAAATTAAACTTCACCTATATACAACCACTAGGTACTGCATGAACAGGTCTATAAGGTTTTCCATTATTCGTTTTTATGTATAGTCATTCTGTTTCTGCAAACTTTTGTATTCCTAGTTGTGATAAATTACAACCAAATCTGTATGCACCACACAAAAAATATGTGCTTATCATTTTTCTTTTGGCAGCAAATGGAGCGTTCTATATTTGGGAGATGCGTTTTCAACAACAAAATGGTGACAATTCCAATGTATAGTGACTCAACTTATATGAGTTTGTGTTCTGATGTTCGCTCAAGGTTTAATGAGCTAGAGGTTGGAGCTTTTGAGATCACATACCTTGTAGCAGACTATCCTCCATGTTTACTGGAGTCCGATTTAGATGTGTGTATTATGTATTTGTCATTGTTGAACGAGAAGAAAAATATTGTCAGCATTGTTGTCAAGGAATGTCAGTTGCCTAATGAGGGTAATGGTGCTGATGATGTATTTGGATCTTCCACACGTGCTTCGGAGGGTTACAATCACACTGATGAGAATGATTACATTGGGAAATATGGCGCACCTGCTGACCGTCATATTTATCCCACACTTGGAGAAACTATATCAATCATGTGGGCCAGAAATTCATTGGTGGAGTTCATGAGTTTAGAGACAAGCTGTGCAAATACGCCATTGAGAAAGGGTTTAAGGCTGTGTAACTAAAAAATGAGAAAGAGAGAGTGACTGCAGAGTGCTCTAAAAAATCGTCTGATAGTTGTAGCTGGCGTGTGCATGCAACACTATGTCCTGCAAATGGGTTTTTTTTTATATTCAGACACTGAATAATGAGCATACTTGTAGTGGGCATATTCGTGATCGGAAGAGTACGATAATGTGCTCAAAAGTTGTGTCATCCATTTTGGCAAAGCAGATCGCTTCCAAACCATTAATGAAACCAATTGAGACTGTAAAGGATTTCAAAAAGTATTATGAGTTGGATATTTCTTATCATAGTAAGGAATTAGCTAGGAAAAGAGTTCACGGTGATGAGTCAATGTAATACAGACACCTAGCTTGATATGTGGGAACAGTATTAAGTTCAAATTATGGTTCACATTGTACATTGAAGTGTGACCCGGAGACATCCCGCTTCAAACGGATTTTTATCTCCTTCCATGCTTGCATAGAAGGCTTCAAATATTGCAAGCCATTGTTATTTCTTGATGATACGTTTATCAAGAATATATATGCGGTAACTAAGGTAAATGTTAATTTCAATTGTATTAACTTAATATCTCTTGCTAACTTGATTTATTGACCACCATTTCCACCAATTATATATATTTTTTACCAGGGATATGTCTAATATGAAATCCTAAATCTTGTTTTATGATTGACAACATGCAAATGCCTATAACATAATTTTTGTTTAATTAAAATGCTAATATCGTTGACATAATGAAACAGGTATGTATCCTTTAGCCTTTGCAGTCGTTGATTCTGAAAATGAAGAAAATTGGATGTGGTTTCTCCAAAATCTATCAGAGGTTGTCAATCCCCAAGGAAGAAATATTACATTTATATCTGATCGTAACAAAGGGTTGCTTGAAGCACTGTCATATGTATTCCCCCATTCACCACATGCCTTTTGTTTCCATCACCTCAAGCACAATGTCCTTGTCAAGTATCCATCTTCTTTGGGTAAGGCATACCGCGACTGGATTGTTCAACTCTTTGGTAGGTGTGCATATGCGCCTACAGAAGATGCATTTGAAATGCAGATGAGGACGTTAAAAGATGAGGGTGGTGCTGTAATTAGAGAGTTTCTAAAAAATCTTCCAAAAGAGAATTGGTTAGCTGCTTACTTTCCAGGTAATATTATGTGTTCATTGTTTTTTATTATTACAATAGAATTATATGTTGTGCTAATCAGTATAGATTGTTTCTGTTTTTCTTACTAGTACATATATGGGTTCCTTTTTTGTTTTTGTATCTTGCATGTATATGTTTTTTCCCCAAACTTATCATATGTATCCCATGTCCGTTGTAGGTAAATTATTGCTGTTAAGTTGTAGACCTAATTTATAGATAAATTACCAACAGATTAAATTATATAGTGATGAGTATATATCTAGGAAATTGGAGTATAGACAGTCACGCCTAATTGTGAGATTTGCATATTGGTTTGTCCTAAACTTAGGTTGTACCCAATGATTGATGTATATTTTTTTCTTATATATTGATGCATACACCATCCACTGTAGGTTTTTGGTTCACATTCTAATGTAATTTTGGTTTACCAGGCAAAAAGTATGGTGAAATGTGTTCGAATGTGGCAGAATCTTTCAATGCCTGGATTGTAGATCAGCGTCATTTGCCTATATACCAGTTGCTTGATGGTATAAGGGTCAAGATCATGGAGATGAATGCTCATAGGCGACGTGAGGCTGAGGGATGGAGTACTATGCTTTGCCCAGAAATGGAGACGAAGTTAGAGAAATCATTGGAAAGCGAGCGTCATTGGGATGTAAGTCGTTCAAGTGATTTTTTATTCGAGGTTCGTGGTGAAAACTCTGTAATGGTTGATCTTCAAAGCCGCACTTGTAGCTGCCGAATGTGGCAAATCAAAGGGTTCCCATGCACGCATGCACTTGTTGCTATTCTTAAAAATGAGCATTTTAAGAAATGCTACAACATACCTATTTTCCCTATTCCAGATATTGATAGGCATGCACAAGAGGCAGGTGAAGAGTTTTTGGTGAACCCGCTAGTGTCAAAGAAACTTCCAGGAAGACCGAGGGTGAAATGGATCAAATCTTTAGGGGAACAGAAAAGGCCACTAACATGTAGCAGGCATGGACAAGTAGGACGTCACAACAAAAAAACATGCACTACCCAAATTTGATACTATCTTCATCTTGGTCCTGCTCATGATTCTTCCATTCAACTCTTTGTTCTTGTTATTAATTTAAGCCTGATAAAATTACCAGCAAGCAGTACACTTACTGCAAACATGTAGGATGTTTCTTTTTTTTACACATCTGTTATGGTATTGTCTTTTAATCAGGATTGTCATTTTTATTGAGGTATAATCTTAAAGTCTGTCAATTTTTTCAATTTTTATTTTTAAAAAAGGAATCGCTCAGGTTAAGTTTTACACCTACTGGTGCACTTGTTTATGCGTTGGCTATTAACATAACAGATTTTATCTTAGTATCAATCTGACACTCATGGAAATAATTTGCCTTGCATACCCATATACTTATATATTTAGATACATTCAAATTGAATAATTTACCCAGTGTATTAGGGATAACTATAAATGGGGTATAAATTAACGCACTGTAGGTAAATTAGCGCCGTTAAGTTGAATAGTTTTGAGTATATATATAGGGAATTGGTGTAGAGCCAAACACGCCTAGTAGTTGTAGGTAAATTAGGTATTAACTAGGGAAATGGTCCACGGGGTATACATTATCTCAAAGGTTGTAAGTAAACATCCAGACTATTGTAGATCTAAAATTACCTAGTGAAATTGTGTTTAAATTGTAGGTAAATTACAAAGATATTATCTAGTGAAATCGAGATACAAGTGTAGGTACAATTTTAAGGACATTATTACTAGTCTTCAAATAATAGGTACACTAAATAAATATGAGTGAGACTTGTCTTTTTGGAATGTTTTACATAGGAGTGAGACTTGTCTTTTTTTGTCTAACTGAGATACAAAAATATAATTTTAACAGCAACAATAGGTACAAAAAAATGACATTACCAGATAATTCTCAGAACACAAAACGCATATATAATACGGCATTAAAAATGATAAATAGATGTACAATAAATCAAAATAGTATTAAAATACTTATTTCATTTCATAGTCAGCCAGAGAGCTTTTGGCTCATAAACTCATAAAGAAAATGATAAAAGCTTAGTGTTGCATTTTTAAAAAAAGATTACATAATTGGCAGATTTGACTAACTACATATGTTACTCATCTCTCCAACTTTTCTCATCATTAATAAATTTGCTAATGATTTTCGCACGATATTCCTTCATTGTGTTCTCTGTAAACTGAGGCACCATGTTTTGACCTTTTGAGATTGTCCACATCAAGTACATCACAATGACCCCACAATCAACACTGAAAGGCCGAAAAAAGAAAATAAGGTAATATAAGATCCATTTGTGGAAAAATATCATAGGATTCAGTTCTTCATACTGATGGCAATGTGTTAAGCACCTAAGTAAATAATGGCATGCCTGATGTAATACTAATTTGTTTCCACCTACTACATAAAAAAGACGGTAGTAAACTTGAAAAATGGCATGCCTTAATTTTATTTAATAAATACTTACGAGTCATCCAATTGTCGCGGGCAGGTAGTTGATGGCCATAAAGGATAATTAGAATCGGTAGACTTCAGCCATTGTAGTGTTTTTTTTCTCGCCATGCGTTAATGGCGATTGGATTTCCTTCCCTCCATCCTTTTCAAACAGTCTCATTCAATGACCATTGTTTAATACATTTGCTGCAATGCAACTATTAAATTGAAGAAATGTTGTAACAGCATCACGCTACAGAAAGTCATACCAAGTAATTAGTTCAACTAAAACCAAAATCAAAAGTAACAAATATTGAAGATTCTTGGTCATGGAATGTTACAAACCAGCTTTTGCGCATTTGCAAAGCAAGTGTCAATTGATAATTTTGTAACTGAATGTCTTGGGTCATAGTGAAACCATTGTTCTTCTTCCTTGTGTAACACTAACAATGTGAAATGGAACTGACTTGCGTGTCTCATTGGAAAAAAAATGTAGTCTGCCCTGGCTAATGCTTATAACAACGGGTCATGCAAGAATAGTCTGATGTTTTTATTGTCACCCTTTTGCAAAAACTCCTAATGTAAAAAAAAAAATTGTGAAGAGTGTACTAATAAGCACAAACCCAAAATACATTAAGAGGTACATAATTAGCTCCATCACCATTCCACAATGACCCAACATATCATTGGCCACATTTAAAACTCAAATTAGGCTTTCCATTAATATGAAATTTTCACCCAACAACTCATAATCTTCAGGCCCATGAAACAATTATGTATGTACTTCGTTTATGATCTGGAATACATGTGGCTAAGGTTGATTAATATTAATATATAGGTACATGAGTTGAAGTTGAAATCAATGTTACTGGCCTCTACACAAATTCCATTGACATATATCCATCACTCCATAATTTAACTACAGGTAGGTAAATACCGTACAACTAAAACAAATTTCAACAGGTAGGTAAATTACGTACAATAGGTAGGTGATTTCAACAGTTAGGTAAATTACGTACAACTGAAACAAATTTCGACTATGTGATATCAGATGTAGTAATTTACCTACATGTATTAGGTGATTTAAACTAGGTGATTTACCTATTTTCCCAATAGGTAGGTAAATTCTGTACAACTGAAACAAAGTTCAACAGGTAGGTAAATTACATACAACAGATAGGTGATCTCAATAGGTAGGTAAATTATGTACAACTAAAACAAATTTCAACTAGGTGATATCAGATGTAGTCATTTACCTACATGTAGTAATTTCCCAACTATTAATGTATCAAACAGTGGTTTACCTACAACTAATAATAGTATATACTTCATTCATAGTTATCCTTAACACATTAGGGAAACTGCTTTGATAAAATTTAATGGGATTCATCTTGGTAAACATACCCAGCAAAACGTTGTCATAATGTGCGATTTAGTCTCCACTGCTGGATTATTGCTTCTCTCAGTTTGTAAAATCTCCGCAAATGAATCAATAACCTGCAATGAGTAACCGTTATGACCTTCTCTTTATAAAATTTAAACCCACAATTGACAACGTACATTACACGTTACTACAGCTTCTGTTAGTAGGTCCTTCAAATCATCCTTATACACAGCCGAGTACAATCCTTGCCACAATGGAACCTTACTTTACAATTACACATTTGAATTAGTACACTCATATATGTGACTTAAAATCCTGATATATTATGCATAATTTAAACACAATGCTCTGACTCACCTGGAATCAGTGCAAATAAGAAAATGATGTAGTCTGTCTTGTTCTTCATTTGATAGATAAATCCAGACAGACATGCAAGAAGGGTCAATGGTTGCAGATATCTTTCTTTTCCCTCCAACATCGTTATGACCAACAACTGTTGTACCTAATTGTTGTTTCCCTTTGCTTTCATCACCACACACGACCGATGTAGATACATTCGCTGCTTCTTTGCAAGGCTTGTTCTTTTTAGTACTCACAACAGGATGTCCATGGGTGTCTACCTTTGCCTTCCTTGGTTCTCTTAATATATTGATCTCATCGTACACATACGCAGGCAATCATTTCGGTTTCCTATGTTTTTTTTAAGCCTTATAACCCATGTTTTCAAATCAGGTGTAGATTCCTTACTCTTTACCCTCTTCTCTTTTTGAATAAATTAAAGAAGTTGTTGGAAGTCATTTGACAACTCATCATACTGCTTGTGCACATCTGCCACAATGTCTTCGGCATTACAGCACAGTTCATTGTACATCACAGCCTGCACCCGTGCTTCCTCGAGTTTCACCTTCAATTTTGATATTTCTTCCTTCATTACCTTATTTTCACTAGCCAAGTTTTCCAAGTCAATAAATCGCTGCTTCACGAACCTATTATTTGAACGCTCGTTCTCTAAAAGTAATAAACACTCCTTTAGCCTTCCCTCTAGATCAAAATCAGTCCCTCTAGATCCAAGTAATAAATGACCATAGTCGTTTACAACTCCATGAAATCCAGTGTCTTGTGTGGGGATGAGTTGGAACATGTTAGGAGGGTCCAATTCAGCAACAATGTTCTGAATTTTTTTTTAAAAATAGATACGTAAATCTTGACACATAGAACATATGAGAATTCAAAAGGCAATTGACTCAATCATATTAGCACACATACGTTCGCTACCTTTCCAGCGACAACACTAGTGATCACAAATGACGACCTTAAATCTAAAGCGTTAGTCTCAGTTCCATGCTTAAGTACAGCACTACCAGATTTGTATCTCATATTTCCAACATCCGGTGTCTTACACAAATCTTCGAGTACCTGATAAAAATTCATTAATCAAACATATGTGCAAAAATACCTCATTATTGAAAACAAAAAACAATAGGAAAATACCTCATCTTTATGAATTAATATATTTCCACGCACTGGTGTCACATGATCTGATTTGGTCATTGCTGTATGCAGGTGCTGTATATCCCACTTAACAAACTTGGGAGGTACATCTACTCTATCCCTTAATGGCTCAATCAAATGCATTTTCTTGCAAAACCAAAACTATGTTTATTCAATTATTGCAAACTGTGGGTTGATGTAAACCAATAACAAAATTAGAAACAACCAAACCAATTAAATATACGGACCGGTAAAGCAACAACACATCCAGAGATAGATGCTGGGTTTTTGCAGTCCTTCACCAGTTGTCTTTCCAAAATTCTGATGTTGCCTTGGCCCAATTATATTTTGGCATTGTGCGTGCATCTTGGCAACGTGAAACTAAGCTCCAAGAAACATGTTGCCAGTATTGCAGAACAACAATGTAATACAGAAATGCAAGCACACAAGGCATACAAAATCTTCACGTTTGTGTTGGGTATTGCATGTAACTAACTTACACATTGTAGATTCAATATTTTGCCTACTAACTCGTTCAGTGTTTTCAAAGTTCCTTTTAACAAAATCTGCATTATCTTTCGAACTTCGTTTATTAATATTTATCTCACACCCAACATTAGGTAAACCAAGCAATTCCTCAACATCAGAACCAGTGAATTTTTCACGCCTACCCCGAAATGAAATTGGAACAAAAATCACATTGAAATAATCTAGAACTTCACAAAAACACACTTTGAAAGATATATACTTGAGGCATTCTAACCAACACTTGGTTTAAAACTAGTACTCAAAGAGACAATAAAAAGATGAGCTTCAAGCCTTCAAAGAACCATTTACTTGAGATGATAGTGACTAATTTGAGCAATTGAATGATAAGAAACAAGCCATTTGAGAGAAAATACACATATCTATAACAAGAGATTCAACATAATCAATTGAACAAGTTTTGTTCATACCAATTTTTAGAGAGTTATAATTGTTACATTTGGATGATCTTTGGATATGTTATAAAGAGGAGAATTTGGAGTAACTATCATGAAGAAACCATAGTGTTTTGAGCTTTTGATATGAGTGTTTTGGACTGAAAACGAGGGAAGGAAACTAAGGTCGAAGACTATAAACAAGTTCCACTCTAAACATTCCCAAGGTGGCTATAGAAGTCCGATCAATCTGAAATTTTGATATGTTACAATAGACAGCATTTCAAACAACTTTGATGAAGGAACCAAAGTCATTTGAGTACATGAAGTCACAGAAACAAACTGAAACCGAGCATACTGCAGTGAAATCAGGAAATGGTAAACTTATTATGATCATACCAACGTTTCAGAGCCTATACTAGTCGGATTGAGCTGAAATTTGAGTATGTTATAGGAATCATGGAAATGAACAACTTTTATGAAGGAAGTTTTCTCATTTGAGCTTCCGAAATATGAGTTCTCAGCAGCTTCAAGAAAGTGACGAATTTTGGATTTTGAAGAGGAACAAAAGAAAAATGAGGATGAAGATAAGTGAATGAGGAAGAAAGGATGATACAATGAATGATGAAGATAAGAGTAAATTTATGATTGAAAAGCCTTAGGCTAGGTGAGTCATCCATTTAGAAGAGGTTTATACAATGAATGGGAAGAAGAGGATGAGAAAGAATCTTAGGCTAGACTAGGTGACTCACCCCCATAGGTTTACAACTCATCCAAAATCAGATTTTTTGAAAACAAAGTAAGTGGGAAGGGGGGGAAGAATGAAGGAGGGAAGAAATGCTTGGCTTACACGTTGCCTCCTTCCCTTTTTTTTACAAGGGTACTATGGTAATCTATCACACATAGGGGTGTTTTGGTCATATTTGTCCAACTTCAAATTAAACATACTTAATTTAATAATCTCAATCCAAAATCACTTGATACCCATAATCATTCTCCACAATTATATTATTTTTCACTAAAATATGAAAATCCACCTTAAATTTTTCGGGGTATTACACAACCTATTTACGAACTCGTATCGTCGAGTTATATGCAACGGTATAGCTTATTTCCTCTAATTCCTTCCCGAACAAAAAGTGACCAAAGTGCCCCTACCCCAAAGGGCAAAATTATAATTTCACAAATAAATAAATTTAAATAAAAATGATTAAATTGGGTGAGGGTGTTACATTTACCCTTGTAGAATTGGACATAGGAATGAACAATTTGTTATGGCTTCTCAAGTCAAACAAGTATTTTTTGTTGACTACCCAATGCATCATAATTGGTCGGTAGTGTTATCAAAGCCTAATAGAGAATATAATGATGTTATTGGCGATGATGTGCTAGGTGATGTTAGAATTAAGTGTGAACCATTAGGGATACCCAATGTTGACACATTTGATGCCCTAGTGGGTGAGTTTGGGAGAAAATATTAGAGAGGGTGTGAAGATATATGGATTGATTAATGGTTGTAATGTATAACATTAGTTATAAATTGTAATGTTTGACATTATTTTTATCACTTTTTCATTATGCAGGTTTTGGACATGACAATTGCAATATTAAAAATACTAGGTTCAAGAAGTAAAATACGACGGTCCAATTAACAAATAGCAAAAACAGACATCTAAATGATACCCAATGTCGTTTTTTAACAAATGTCGTGGAATGGACGATGTAAACAACCGTACATAAATAAAAACCGCCATTTGAAATAAAAAAACCAACAACGACGGTCACTTTAAGCTGTTACTACTCAAAATTCACGATTGTGTTGGTCATAGAAGCGACATTTCAAAAGTAATAACACATCAGTAAAGGATAATTTGGGACATGTTATCTCCTTCAGACGACACGATGTTCTAAAAAGTGTCATTTAAGCTTATCAAAGTTTCTTTTTTGGTTTTTGTTTTTATATTAATTAGACGTCGGTTTCTATATTTACAGCTGTTACTACTTCATTTGCACGTCGGTATGGGCCATAAGCGTCGTGGAATATTTATTAACCAGGGCGGTTTATTTTAATGTACTGTCTTGGAAGGGATTCTGCACAACAATAAGTTAATATTTTAGGTCGTGGTTACTCTATGTTACGTTGAGACGTGGGTAAATTGTGCCATGTTATCTCCTTCAAAAGATGGAAAGTTTATAAAAGCGTCGTCTAAGCTTGTCGAAGTTGGCCTTTTTTGCTGTTTTTATATTAATTAGATGTCGGTTTCTATCTAGAGACAACATAGTATGTTGTAACAATGTCGGTAATTTACCGTTGTGGTTTTATGCAGCAAAAGATGGCGGTCGATTTCATTACAGTGGATTCCCGTCGTCTATTGCAATTTTTATAGTAGTGTTTGTTGCATCCATAACCTTTCATTTGTTTAACCCATTCACCTAAGCCCCATTACAACCTTTGCAATGACCTTTTGTTCTTTGGTGTTGTATAGTTTTGCCATGGAGATGCAATATGAAGAGCGGTTTGATTTTGTTTTCATGCATACACTTTTCTTGAGTGAAACACTTAGCCCAAATTTTGAGTGCTTTCTTTGTGAATGACATTTATGGTGAGATTTGGAATTGAATCTTTATTTTACATATACATCCGGGTTGAGTAAGTTGTATTGGTATTGGCTATTTCACAAACTACACATGAGAATGTTATGTGAGGTTTTTTTTAACTCTTGAATCATGCTTAGAATTTATATGGTGGCTATTTGATTCTTTAGAGTTGTATATATTTTGCAATTTCGTTGAAACTAATATGTGAAAGGCCTAACTGTCACGACCCGATTCGAAAATAAGAAATATTCCTGAATCATGGTGTGAGTCATACCATAATCATAAGAATAAAATCCTACAACCATGATATGATGAGAAATAGATCCACAAATAATTACAAATTTACTTAACGACACAATCAGAGTCGCAATAGCTTGTAGTTAAATACACCCTGAGATCTTTATCAAACGGTTGACTACTTAGAAATATTAATTACACAAATCAACAACAAAAGCCTAGCAACTTAGTTGAAAAACGCTTCCTTAAACTTCGTCTTGAATCCTGCACAATCTATTAGGTTATGTGTCACATCCCGGGATCGGCTCCGCCGTAGCACGATATTGTCCGCTTTGGGCCCCCTGTCTCTGGCCCTCATGGTTTTGTTTCTGGGAGCTCACTACCAACTTCCCAGTGGGTCACCCATCCTGGGATTGCTCTGGCCCTC
Source organism: Prunus kanzakura (assembly GCA_020521455.1). Classification (NCBI taxonomy): domain Eukaryota; kingdom Viridiplantae; phylum Streptophyta; class Magnoliopsida; order Rosales; family Rosaceae; genus Prunus; species Prunus kanzakura. The sequence goes on from BPUM01001057.1 coordinate 40,586, forward strand.
AACTCGCTTAACTTCGGAGTTTCAATGACTCCAAAGCCAGTGAGCTCCCCAAAGGCCTCGTGCTAAATGGATGCGGGTGTGTACATATAAGGCACATCACCCCCTCTTCGTTGGTCGACGTGGGATCTTACAATCCACCCCCCTTAGGGGCCCGACGTCCTCGTCGGCACACTCACACCACAAGGCAGAGTGGCTCTGATACCAAATTGTCACATCCCGGGATCGGCTCCGCCGTAGCACGATATTGTCCGCTTTGGGCCCCCCTCTCTGACCCTCACGGTTTTGTTTCTGGGAGCTCACTACCAACTTCCCAGTGGGTCACCAATCCTGGAATTGCTCTGGCCCCCAACTCGCTAACTTCGGAGTTCCCACGACTCCGAAGCCAGTGAGCTCCCAAAAGGCCTCGTGCTAGGAAGAGACGTGCCCACACATTTAAAGCACTTCACCTTTCCCTCCCCGAGCAATGTGGGATTGCTCACCGTTCTTGTTTTCCCAAGACACGGGTCTTACATTATGAGCATTCTAATGCCCAGTAGAGTACCGTCAAACCCCTCAAGGTCAACTATCACAGTTAATCAAAATGTCATGCATCAAAAGGACAAGATATATAAATTATGCAATCAGACCAGATAAATATATATAAATTCTTAAAGGATTTAATGAATAAATGAATTCCTGTTTAACTTAAAACTCTGCTGCCATTTAATCTGATGCCAGAAGAGATTTCCTAGTTCTATATCTTTTAAGAACATCCAACTCGACAACATATGATTTGAAATGTTTAAAAACAATAAATCGAATCAGAAAAACCTTGGTCGATTTAAATAAACTTATTCAAGATCAAATAATGGAATTAAATTGCATAAACTTATTTATAAAAACAAACAGTCCACTCACAACTAGTCCATGCTAGCTGGGCCTTTCAAAGGTCCCTCCTGCAGGTCAGTCTGTGCTCGGGTGCATGAATAACCATCATAATATTTTATTAATAAATATGCTCAATAATGCAATATTAAATTAAAAACCCTGACCCCTGGCTCCTAAAAGTGCGTGCATAAACTTAAAGATTCTTCCTATGCCCACAATAGCTTTTCTGAGGTTTAGAATGTGACTCGGGACTCAAAAGCGATAAAGTCCCAAAAAGTCAACCCGGGGCCCTGTTGGGTCCACTATCTCAAAGTTCGGATCTGGAAGTTCCTAAAGGTTCCAATATGTTTAGGACACATGTCCCAAAAGTTTGGTATCGATTGAATGGTCGGATTGCTCACGATCGCGCAATCGAATGGACGTACAATTTCCATAACCCTAGCCCTAGGGTTGGCATTTTCGGAGTATCCGGGACTCTGATTCAAGATCCGTTGAATCCTAAACGATCCTAGAATTGTCTAGATCAACATATCCAAAAATAAAGTCGATCCAACGGTCTGAACATATCGAACCCGAATATCGCCTAATATGCAATATCCGATTGACGATCAAACGGCAACCGAATTGGAATCCGAGCATACCGTCGTGCTCGGGACTACGTGAGGAACATTCTAGGACAAAAAGCCAACCTAGACACCCCGCCGACGCGCCGCCACCGCCGACAAGTGTATTGAGTAATTTTCCAGCGATCGGAAAACTCTAAACTGGTGGCCAATAATCATACCTACGGATTAAGCACATCAAGGGGAGTAACTTTATACCTTGGCTCGACGATCAATTCCAACCTTAAAGCCCTCAAACGAAGCTTTCTCTCACTTGAAAACCTAGAAAATTTAGTTTCAAAATCAACGAAATTGGAATGGATTCACGTTAGGTTTTCGAGGGATAACACAATGGGAAGGTAGGAGAGTAGTTTAGGTGTAATTACCTGAGCTGTGGGTCCGGAATTGGCTGGAAAATACCCCGAAATTTACTGTTTTGAAACAGCCCGTTTTTGGGCTCACTTTGGCTCGAATTTTGGCTTTAATTTCCTTAGATTTGAGGCTGCAAATTGGTATAGATGTGTATAGGAGAGAGAGAGACGAAGAGAATGGACCCAAAATGGTGGCCGTAGGCGGCCAGATGTGGCCGGAATCTTCGTCGGAAGCCACGGAGGTCGTGGTTGTTTTCTGAACAGAGGAGAGAGAAACAGATTCTGCATGTGAGGGAGGAGAGAGAGAGGTCTGGTTTTTAAAAACTGACTTCGCAAAAATTACGATTGTGCCACTGAACTTCTTTTGATCGTAACTTCTTCGTTATAACTCCGATTTGAGCCCACTACGTGTCTACGGACTCATCTTGATGTGCTCTATGCAACGGTGTAACAGAAATTTCCAAATTTCTTCCCGGTCAAAAAGTCAACTTTTATGCTAATAAAATATTCTAGGGGCAAAATTGTCTTTCTCTCTATTAAATTAATAATTAAATATTATTTAAGGTTTGGGTTATTACACCGAGTGTGGTTATCTTTAAGTTAGAATACCGAGTGTGGTTATCTTTAAGTTTGAATGCTTGAAGTAGTGGCTTTACACTTTACACTATGATGCATTTTATTTGTAGTGGCATAACTTTAATTTTTGAATTGTGATTGACATTCATTGGTTATTATTTGTTCGTTGAAGTATTGCTTTAACGAATTTGTTTTGCAAGGAGCGTTTGTGGGTGTCGTGATTGGTAAACCCTCAGGACACACGACTGTTAGAAATATGTCCTTAAAGCCAACTAATTTTATAATAGTTAGAGTTAAGGACATCTTTGATAAAAAAATATATTATGTTATCAATGAGAAAGAAATGCTGTTTTATACATTAAATTATCATATATTATCTTTCAATATGTAGAACAACCATAGTCCAAGGAATATACAAGTGGATATGAAAGCTATGTAATGAGATTGCATACATGGAGACTTCTCATCATTCCTAAATCTTGAATATGTTCCTAGTCATAGGAATATTGATTGGGCGTCAATATTCCACAAAGACTAGTACACACAGTATCGTCTCTATATGTAGGGAATGGCAAGGTCTTAAGTCATTAAGTGTGGAGACACATCAATATGTGTGTAGGTACTTGTAGAAGAACAAGTACACTGAACGCGATCCAACACATGAGTTACAACATGGAAGTATTTACTCACATGTCAAGTTGGAACTCATAAATTGCAATGGTGCAAACTAATCCCTGGACTTGAGGCATCATAGATGTTTTGTGGCTATATTGTTAATCTTTGAGGGCACTATACGGTCATTCTGAATTAGGCATATCTTAAAGGCGCTCATCAGGATTCTCAATAGAGTCATGGAAGCAAAAGAATGTACAACAAGGAATCTCTACTCTCAGTAAAGGAGAGAGAATACTCCAAGATATGATTGGTCAGTGGATAAGACTTGAAAGAAATGTTAGAAATATGCCCTTAAAACCAACTAATTAGGTAATAGTTAGAGTTAAGGACATCTTTGATAAAAGACATATTATGTTATCAATGGGCAAGAAATGTTGTTTTATACATTAAATTATCCTATATTATCTTTCGATATGTAAAACAACCATAGTCCAAGGAATACACAAGTGGATATGAGAGCTATGTAATGAGATTGCATACATGGAGACTTCTCATCATACCTAAATCCTGAATATGTTCTTGGTCATAGGAATATTGATTGGGCGTCAATATTTTGCAAACACTAGTACACACAGTATTGTCTCTATATGTAGGGTATGGCAAGGTCACAAGTCATTAAGTGTGGAGACACATCAATATGTGTGTAGGTGCTTGTAGAAGAACAAGTACACTGAACGCGATCCAACACATGAGTCACAGCATGAAAGTCTTTACTCACATGTCAAGCTCGAACTCATAAATTGCAATGGTGAAAACTAATCCTTAGACCTAAGGCGTCATAGATGTTTTGTGGCTATGTTGTTAATCTTTGAGGGCACTATACGGTCATGCTGAATTAGGCATAGCTTAAAGTGCTCAATAGAGTTATGGAAGTAAATGAATGTACAACAAAGAATCTCTACTCTCAGTAAAGGAGAGAGAATACTCTAAGATATGATTGGTCAAATCTATGCAAAGAGTAGTGGATAAGACTTGAAAGAAGAAATCTTCAAATCTTACCAGGATAATCATATAAAACGAATGATTCACATTAGGATATTGACAATCGAATTCCATGATCTAATAATGTGAATAAGGAGTATTGACATAAGAGAAGGATTCAATTTCAAGGTCATTCCAATTTGAATAGGTTCTTTCATAATGTCTCATTTAGCTCGGATAACCGTGACTTGCTGTTAGTCGACAACCATGGTTTGTGGATGTCCTAAAAGGTTTCAATTAACCTTTATTAATAGGAAGAATTTAATTGTGGAATTTAATTCGTACATCATCTCTGAGGAGTTGAGTCAACCCACTACCTTGCTAAAGGGAACCTACGAATCTGTACACCCAAAGAATGTGATTAGAGGTACAAATGAGGAGAAATGAAATGAGGAGACACAAGTCAATGGTTGATAATCAAATGTCAAAGTCAACGGTCAAAAGTCAACATGTTGACCGGAGCAATTGACCAAAGTCACATAGTTCGAATAGTCAATTAAGTAAGACTATAATTATAATTTAATAGTTAAATTATAATTAAAAGATTAATTATGGAATTAATATTGACATATAAAAATATTGGATTGGGCTTTTAAATATGATTTAAAAGGAAATGGACAAAATAGCCCAGAAGACTATTGTGCCCAAGGGATAAGTGGCATAAGATGACATGACACATGGACCAAATGGAGCCCCAAATACTCACCCAATTGCCTTTTGTGTTGTCCTATATAAGCTAAGGGTTGGAGAAAACCTAGCTAAGGTTTTTGGTTTTCCTACTTTGGTTGATGAGTGATCATCTTTGTATCTCATCTTCCATAAACCAAAAATTAGTCCAATCAAGAAGTAGACTAGCATCCATACTTCTTGATTGCCTTCTCTTCATCTCTAGGAGCATTTGGTATAGTGAGGTAGAGGACTCCAATCTTGGAGCCTTAAGGTGAAGGAGTCAAAATCAAGAGAAACAAAAGGTTTTTCCAACAAAGTTGTTCATTCTTGAGAAATCAAGAAAATGTCATCAAGGGTAAAGATCTATTCCCTTTTTCCCTTTTCTATTTGTGTTCAAAGAGACTAGGCTAAGATACTTGGTTTAAAATGAAAAGATTTAGCTCAACTAGTATAAACAAAATAAATCCGCCATTTATAATGTTTTTGTTGTATAGGTTGTGGCTAAAGTTCCTTTCCTAAGCATTAGATGGATGTTTCCTTCAAGAAGAAGTCTTCAAATCTTACCAGAATAATCATATAAAAGGAATGATTCACATTATAATATTGACAATCGGATTCCATGATCTAATAATGTGAATAAGAAGTATTGAAATAAGAGAAGGATTCAATTGCACGGTCATTCCAATTTAAATAGGTTCTTTCACAACGTCTCATTTAGCTCGAATAACCATGACTTGCTGCTAGGCAAGAACCATGGTTTGTGGATGTCCTAAAAGGTTTCAATTAACCTTTATTAATAGGAAGAATTTAATTGTAGAATTTAATTCGAACATCATTTCTGAGGAGTTGAGTCAAGCTAAAAAGAACCTACGGATCTGCACACCCAAAGAATGTGATTAGAGGTACAAATGAGGAGAAATGAAATGAGGAGACACAAGTCAATAGTTGATAATCAAATGTCAAAGTCAACAGTAAAAAATCAACATGTTGACCAGAGAAATTGACCAAAGTCAAATAGTTCGACCGGTCAATTAAGTAAGACTATAATTATAATTAAAAGATTAATTATGGAATTAATATTGACATATTGAAATATTGGATTGTGCTTTTAAATATGATTTAAAAGTAAAGGGACAAAATAGCCCAAAAGGCTATTGGGCCTAAGGGATAAGTGGCATAAGATGACATGACCTATAGACCAAATGGAGCCCCAAATACCCCCCCAAGTGCCTTTTGTGTTGTCCTATATAAGCTAAGTGTTAGAGAAAATCTAGCTAAGGTTTTTGGTTTTCCTATTTTGGTTGATGAGTAATCATCTTTGTATCTCATCTTTCATAAACCAAAAATTGATCCAATTTAGTGCATCCATACTTCTTGATTGCCTTCTCTTCATCTCTAGGTTTATTTGGTGTGGTGAGGTAGATGACTCCAATCTTGGAGCCTTAAGGTGGAGTCAAAATCAAGGGAAACAAAAAGGTCTTTCCAACAAAGATGTTCATTCTTGAGAAATTAAGAAAAGGTCATCAAGGGTAAATATCTATTCTCTTTTTCCCTTTTCTATTTGTGTTCAAAGAGACTAGGCTAAGATACTTGGTTTAAAATGAAAAAGTTTTAGCTCAACTAGTATAAACAAAATGAATCCGCCATTTAGAATGTTTTTGTTGTATATGTTGTGGCTAAAGTTCATTTCCTAAGTATTAGATGCATGTTTCCTTCAACAACTCCTGCTACTAGGGACATCTAGAGGTTTAATGGCTTGTGGCACATACTAATTGTCATCGAGATTACCTGCGAAAGTGGTTTAGTTTAGTTTGTTTGTTTTAAATTATTTTTGATTTTCAGACTAGCAAAAGATAGGTTTGGGGGTATTTGATAAGCCTATATTTTGTATATATTTTATGCCTCCTTTGCTTATTTACTTGTTAATTTCCTTGGATTAAATTGGTTGTTTTAATTGGTTTTGGGAGATTTGTGAAGGAATTGTTAAATATGAGAAATTGAGGTAAAAAGGGGCAAGCAGATGAAGATTAGAGATTAATTACAAAGAAGCCAAGTCATGCCTAGTTCAAGATGGTTCAAGTCTTATCAAGTCAAGTAGGGAAGAAGACCCTATATTAGAAGGAATCCTACTTTTATAATAATTGTAATTATACCTTAGATAGGTAGGATTTGTAGGAGTATTATAAATAGGGAGTTTAGGCCATTGATCAAAGGATCCTCTACCATCAAATTCCTACATATTCACACTCATAGCCAAAACACCCAAAGGAGAATACAAAGAGATTGCGCAACCTTGGCATTCTACTTGGAGAATTTGGTGCCTTCCATGTCTTCATCAACCATCATGATTCTCAATAAGTCCCATGAACTAATTTCTTTTACTAGGGCTACAATATAGCCTAGATACGAATACTCAAATTCTTTGATATTGTTAATTTTATTTATTTATACATGTTGAGTGCTTGTTACTGTTCTTAATGCTTTCAATTAATTGGCCACTAATTGTATGATTGGAAGAATTGGGTTGAGACCGGAAGGAGATTCCTAAGAAAAAGCTTCTAATAACAAGTACCATAAATGGCATAGCCGACTTGGAAGATTAGGTTATGGTTTGTGTAATCTGCAATGTTTTCCACAAATCTTAATGGGTTCTTAGCTATCTAAATCCATAACTAGGAATAGAGTGGGTTGATGGTAAGGAATACAACTAATATAACTCGGAAGAGAGTATTAGTGAGGTAAAGGAAAGCGATTATCAACATGTTAGGTAATTAAGATTGACAAGCTAGAAGGATTTGGGTGGGATTAGCTAGGTGAAATCAGTGTCCTAGTGCTTTATCATTCTTGGGTTCATCTATTTCATTACTTACTTATTTTTAATTTACTTGCTTAATTACATTTTAATCATCATAATTTTCTTATCATTTAATTCAAATATAATTAGAAATAAATCACTCTAGTATTTAATAGATTAACTTGATCCATGTCAGAACGATACTGTATTTACTACTATACTAATTTAAGCGATATTGTCCACTTGCAATTAATCACATCAAAAATCAACTTTTGCCAATTTACTTTTCAAAAATTCCATTGCCGTGTACCAACTCTCTATCTTCCACCTTTGTTTCTGTTTCTTTTATGGTAGATTAATTGGAATTTTACTCAATCCTTGTGGGAACGACCTTGTGCTTGGATATCTATATTAACCATTGCTCGGTGCACTTGCAGAATAAATTTGTTGAATTTAATCTATTAATTTATGTTGAATTTGGACATAACAAGTTTTTTGCGCCGTTGCTGAAGATTGACTTGTTTAATTCCAATTAATTATGTAATTTTTTTTTTCCTAATTGTATTTGGTTACTTATTCTTTTGTTTCCTATAGGAATTTGGGATCCTAATCCTTCCCGGATTTGGTTTCTCATTCATGCAAGGACTTCGATCACAAAAAGGAGAGTTATTACATTTAAATCTAGAAGTTGAGAGCATCTTAAGGAAGAGAAAGCAACTAGAGGAAGACGAATTGGATCAAGGTTCCTCTTCAATTCCAAGTGAAACTACTCTTTCTGATTGTGAAGAAGAGGAGGCAAGCATGGGTGACAACAACAACAATGGCCCATGATTTTTCTACGCCATAATTCAATACTAGATGTTTGTACCATATCTGATCCTCCACTCATCCATTGACACGTGGATCACTTAAACTCCCCAAATGCCTAAGGCTCCGAACAATCAGCATCGGCTACCGATGATATTGTCTCAAAGCAGCAAAAGATCGCTACAGGCCCAACACAGCCTACAATCGGTACCCCCTACCGATTCTACAGAATCAACCTCGAAGTACCCGCCCGAAATATCTAAGGACTCGTGTCAACCTCATAGGACACTCCCACGAGTCCCACATCGAAAGTGAGTACTAAGAGCATCCAAAACTCCCTTTATAAATAGGCCCCTTTACTACAACACAGGGGTAAGACTTTTCAGCTTGACTTTTATACTATTATATTGTCAACAGCAAAAGCTCTTAGAAAACAATCTTACTTTGGCATCGGAGGGTCTTAGGCTAGTTCCACACTGGTTCCATAGACCTTACGAGTCTTAGCTTCCTTCTATTCAGGATCAACATCCGAAGACAGGAAGAATCTCCATCTATCACTCAATCGATCTCCTAGATCGTCCACATCTCTTGTAAGTTGCACTCATCTCTATCTGTTCAAGTTTTAGTGCCAACAGATTGGCGCCGTCTGTGGGAAGCGACACAAAACGCTGTATCGTTCTCCTTCACAAGTGCTCTCGGCACCCTTTTTGAGCCATGCCCTCGGCATCTGCCATCGGCCTTCGGCGCCCTTGCATCATTCGGCGCGTGCGATGTCTTCACATTCCCCCAATGATTCGGCATCTGTCATCGGCCTTCGGCACCCCTTGCATCATTCGGCGCGTGCGATGTCTTCACATCCCCCCAATGATTCGACATCTGCCTTTGGCCTTCGGCACCCCTTGCATCATTCGGCACGTGCGATGTCTTCACATCCCCCCAATGATTCGGCATCTGCCTTCGGCCTTCGACACCCCTTGCATCATTCGGCGCGTGCGATGTCTTCACATCCCCCCAATGATTCGGCATCTGCCTTCGGCCTTCGGCACCCCTTGCATCATTCGGCACGTGCGGTGTCTTCACATTCCCCCAATGATTTGGCATCTGCCTTCGGCCTTCGACACCTTTGCATCATTCGGCGCCATCAGCCTTTGGCCATCAACCTTCGGCCATCAGCCATCGGCCATCAGCCTTCAGCCATGCCGAACGACACCTTCTAGGAGACACTTCTCCAGCGCCTTTTCTCAAAGCCATGCCGAACGGCACCTTCCAAGAGACACTTCTCCCTTATGGCGCCATCAGACTTCGGCACCATCAGCCTTCGGCCATCGGCATCAGCCTTCGGCCACTAGCCTTACCATGCTGGAGCAACCATGAATGCTAAAGCAGCGACATGTAGAAGATAAATCCTTGCAATATAATATCCAGAAGAAGAAGAAACACATGGGCCACCCTATCTTTTCTTCACATGCCTTACCGTTCAGCATATTCCTTGGAAAGCATTATTGGAGGGAGCCCACATTGCATACTTTACTGAGGAGGGCTGCCAACATACATGGCGAATATCAAAATGATAACCACCAAAAGGCACTCAGCCATGTAATTACATAAAAAGCTGAGAAGTCCTACTGTACGGCAGCATGCAAAACAAATCATCAGCCATGTCGCTGAAGCCACTGAACGGATTGGATCTCTATCCGTCACTATGAGACTTCTCAAGGCACCCAAGGACGCTGAACTCTCAAAATTACCGAACGGCAGCCCTGTGTGACCTTTCCTGATCCTCTACTCAGATTTTGCCTCAAAATTACTAATGACACTACTCTTACCAAAGCCTCTATCAGATAAGTGGTGTATTCATTAGTTTTACAAATTATTTAATATTGGAGAAGCCAATCAGAAAGTGACTCAGTTTGCATGGCTTGCATGGCTTGCGTGACCAAGAGTGAAACCACCATCTACATGCCATTCAACTAGCTACCGAACGGTAGCCATGCCAATAGTTTTCTCAAGACATCCACTTGGTCAAAGATTCTGAACAACACATAATAGCTCCTGTAGCGCATATCAATATTCAACCCCTTGAAGTGCACTGTGCACATTCAAATCATGAGCCCTTACCGTTCGGCATCCCGCTTCGCATGGCTTCCACGCTGTGGGAGCAGCCACCTTCTAAACCAAATATGGCTGTCATGATGCATGGCGCAAGGAGCAGAAAATTTTGTCGAACGATAAATGCTGGGCATGTCACCAGGAAGCCACCTTCCCAATGGGACATATCATCCTACCGTTCGGTAGGAAAGAATTGAACCAACTGATATTCCTAGACCTCTAGCTGATCGGCAATTCAATGCTCGGCAGCTTCCGATCAGTGCCCCACAGGATGAAAGCCCCCGTTCACGGCTCGCACATCAAACTACCGTTCGGCACTGGTTCTCTTCTCTACCAAATTTGTCAAGCCATTAAATGAACTCCAGACACATTCAAATCATGAGCCCTTACCGTTTGGCACCTCGCTTCGCATGGCTTCCATGACTGTGGGAGCAGCTACCGTTCAAACCAAATATGGCTGTCACGTTGCATGGCAAACGGAGCAGAAATCTATTCCAATCTAACGGATGCCCACGTGCATCCCCACCACACCATGAGATAAGATTCATATTCTCATATTGTATTATTTCAACATAATTGCAAGCATGCAATATTTAATAATTCATTAACAGGAGCTGTGGCTTAGGTGTTGTTCAACACCTGCCAATTGCCATTCGGCAATTCAATGGAATACCCATGCAGTGGACAATGAGTCAAGGGATCGGCATCATGTTGTTCAGCACCAACTCAACTTGACTGAATTTCTTATGGCAAGTCATCCCACCGGAGCAATAAAATCTCCCATGGCTATCGAAGTCCATGCACTTGTACAGAATCAATGCCTCTGGCTGTGTACACCATGCCGATGAATTGCTCTAGACACCCAACCGTTCGGCAACCCCACATGGCTCACACTAAGGCTGAATGGCAAAGCACAGAATGGAAAATTCCAAGGTAGCCATCGGCACCGCATCCTCCAAACAAATTGACTGGCCAAACCATGAGATTGCTCAAGGCACCCAAGAGCCTTAAAGAGACCACCTCCATACCGTTCGGTAGCCTTTCCCTATCGACCCACTGGGGGACTGGGCCCTTTATCTGTCGTTTGGGAGCTTTTGATTGCTACCGTGTCTTTTTGCATTCTACACATTGCTTGGGAATGCTCGGACTGTCGTACCCCTCAAATTTGGAAAATCTTTCAAAGGGAACCAAACGGCACCCAAGCCCAACATGCATATTGAAGATGACAATTACTGATCGGCATCCATGTCAGTGATTCCTTCAAGGCACCCAAAGGCCCAAGTCAAGGATGAAATCATCATTAGCAAATCCAGCTGCCGTTCGGCACCACCCATGCTCAAACAACCACAAAGCTCCGCTAATCCACCATGTTGGGCACCCATGTGCTGAAGCCAATTGCCAAACGGCAATTAAACAAAAAGAGAGGATGAGAACTAGCTAGTTACGTCTGGCAAGTCAATATTGCAAAAAGGCACACGGCAGCTTCTGTGTGACCTCCTCTCCATCTTGCCCTTACCGTTCGGCAGGTCCAAAAAAATGGACCAAGATGCATGGGCGAACCGCTATTAAGCGATAACAATTCTTACAGAAGCATCACCCTGTTGGAATTACAAGAAGAGCCTATTGCATCGATGGCTCTATAAGATCTGCAAGTCCCTCTATGCCGAACGGTACCCCTACATTCTCAAAAATTGGAGGGACCCATCTGGTCGAATTATGGGTCTCATTGCTCAGAGCCTCATTGAGTTAATAGTGGCCCCAGCCACCTCTCAAAATCCAAAACGGCACGTGCATGGCTTCATCCAAAATAAGCACTACATGCCTTATTAAAGTCTTTGGCAATAACCTCTAATCTAGTGGAGGCCCACTTGTGGCACTTGGCACAAACGGCAACGCAGCAAAAACCCAAGATTATTAGCCATCGGCAATAATCATTGGTAATGATCATCGGATAGACGCCAAAAGCAAAAAGCCAAAGACTATTAGCCATCGGCAATAGCCATTCGACGCGAGCGTTGCCTTCGGCACCCCATCATCATACGGCGCGAGCGATGCCTTCAGCACCCCGCCATCATATGACGCGAGCGTTGCCTTCAGCACCCCGTCATTATTAGGCGCAAGCGATGCCTTCGGCACCCCGCCATCATACGACGCGAGCGTTGCCTTCGGCACCCCGTCATCATTAGGCGCGAGCGATGCCTTCAGCACCCCGCCATCATATGACGCGAGCGTTGCCTTCAGCACCCCGTCATTATTAGGCGCGAGCGATGCCTTCAGCACCTCGCCATCATATGACGTGAGCGTTGCCTTCAGCACCCCGTCATTATTAGGCGCGAGCGATGCCTTCGGCACCCCGCCATCATACGACGCGAGCGTTGCCTTCAGCACCCCGTCATTATTAGGCTGCGAGCGATGCCTTCGGCACCCCGCCATCATACGACGCGAGCGTTGCCTTCACCACCCCGTCATTATTAGGCGCAAGCGATGTCTTCGGCACCCCGCCATCATACGACGCGAGCGTTGCCTTCGGCACGCCATCATCATTAGGCGCGAGCGATGCCTTCGGCACCCCGCCATCATACGACGCGAGCGTTGCCTTCAGCACCCCGTCATTATTAGGCGCGAGCGATGCCTTCGGCACCCCGCCATCATACGACGCGAGCGTTGCCTTAAGCACCCCGTCATTATTAGGCACGAGCGATGCCTTCGGCACCCTATCATCATTCGTGCCGTTTTCTTTTCCAAGCTCACTCGCTCGGGCACTTGGGGGACTACATGTCACCATCGGCAACAATGAGACCATCGAGTCCGGATCAGAATGCCGAAGTCAGATTCAAGTCCCCAACCGAGAAGCTTCTCAATCGGTAACTTGGGGGACTACTGTTTGTACCATATCTGATCCTCCACTCATCCATTGACACGTGGATCACTTAAACTCCCCAAATGCCTAAGGCTCCGAACAATCAGCATCGGCTACCGATGATATTGTCTCAAAGCAGCAAAAGATCGCTACAGGCCCAACACAGCCTACAATCGGTACCCCCTACCGATTCTACAGAATCAACCTCGAAGCACCCGCCCGAAATATCTAAGGACTCGTGTCAACCTCATAGGGCACTCCCACGAGTCCCACATCGAAAGTGAGTACTAAGAGCATCCAAAACTCCCTTTATAAATAGGCCCCTTTACTACAACACAGGGGTAAGACTTTTCAGCTTGACTTTTATACTATTATATTGTCAACAGCAAAAGCTCTTAGAAAACAATCTTACTTTGGCATCGGAGGGTCTTAGGCTGGTTCCACACCGGTTCCATAGACCTTACGAGTCTTAGCTTCCTTCTATTCAGGATCAACATCCGAAGACAGGAAGAATCTCCATCTATCACTCAATCGATCTCCTAGATCGTCCACATCTCTTGTAAGTTGCACTCATCTCTATCTGTTCAAGTTTTAGTGCCAACACTAGACAATCTTGCATAGTTTTTCCTGAAAATTTATCTCCTTATGAAATAAAAGGTTATCTAACTAGTATGTTGCCTAAATTATCAAGTAGTGAGGACCAAGATGCGAGTGATCACATAGACAACTTCTTGGATATATGCAGCACACAAAGGATTCAAGGTGTCTCCGAAGAGTTCATTCACCTTAAGATTTTTTATTCTCTTTGGAAGGTATCGCATATGAAGCAAGTGCATCCCAAGGGAGTGAAGTGGCGGCATTAGCTAGAAAAATGGATGCCCTATTGGGCATCATGACTAAGAATTCCAAGATTTGTGGGATTTGTGAGAGTCCACGACATCCTACTCACATTTGTCCTTCAAGTGGAACGTTTTTGTAAGTTGAGGAAGCCAAGCAAGTGTGCATTTCAATGACAAAAATTTGACCCTTATTCGAATACTTATAATCCAGGATGGCAGAACCATCCTAACTTCTCATGGTCGGGAAATCAAGGTGCCAAGTCATGGTAGCAACAAGGGAAACCACAAGAGGTCAAGAAACTGGCTTTGGAAGATGTTGTTGCCCAAATGGCTCAAACCCAAGCCCAACTTGCTCAAGCTCAAGCAAACCTCCAACACTTAGTGACGTAAAATCACCAAAGTACCCTCCAATTTCAGCAAATTACAACACAATCTGCTAAACTTGAAACTCAAGTAGGACAATTGGCCAATTTTTTAAGTGAAAGAAAAAGAGGTGAGTTTCCAAGCCAACTGGAGATTAATCCTAAGAACCAAGAGCAAGTCAAGGTTGTAACAGTACTTAGAAGTGGGCAAAAAATGGATAATAAAGTGGTTAATGATGAGGTGTTGATTGAAGATGCGAAAGCGGATGAAACTATGCAACCCACGGAAGACAAACTCAAGGCCAAAATTGTCTCAGAGCCGGCCAGCAGTACTAGCACGGTTTCCAGCACCTTTTTCTAGTGCTTAAACTAATATTAAGACTCCTCCATATGTGCCCAAGCCACCCTCGCCTTCTAGACTTGCACCGATAAAGAAAGAGAAGACAAATCGAGACATATTTGAGATATTGAAGAAGGTACAAGTGAATATCCCTCTTTTGGATGCAATTAAGTCTAATCCTTCATATGCTAAGTTTCTTAAAGAGCTATGTACTAACAAGAGAAATATTCAAGAGTATAGTGAAGTTTTCCATCAGAAAGAGAAGAGCGTGGTTCTACAAAGAAAGCTTCCTCCAAAATTCAAGGATCCGGATAGTTTCACCATTCCTTGCATCATAGGTAATCAAAATTTTGAAAAAGCTGTACTTGACCTTGGTGCTAGTGTGAATCTCATGCCTCACTCTATCTACAAAGCTTTGAACCTTGGCGAGTTGCAAGATACGATGGTTTCAATTCAGTTAGCCGATAGGTCCATCACTTATCATATCAGTGTGATTGAAGATGTTTTAATCAAGGTTGAGAGTTTTGTCATCTTTGCTGAATTTCTGGTCTTAGACATGGACGAAGACATCATTCCCGGCAAGGAATTACCTCTTATACTTGACCGACCATTAATGGCCAGTACCGGTACAATTATTAATGTAAAAAAAGGGCATATTGACTATAACAGTGTTTGATGAGACCATTGAATTCAAACTTTTTGAGGCAATGAAGAGTCCTGATAATATTCAAGATTACTTTTGGGCGGTACAATTATTAATGTGAAAAAAGGGCATATTGACTATAACAGTGTTTGATGAGACCATTGAATTCAAACTTTTTGAGGCAATGAAGAGTCCTGATAATATTCAAGATTACTTTTGGGCGGATATGATTCAAGGGTTGGTGAGGAATGAAATCAAGAACACAAGCTTTTATAATCCATTAGAAGCTTGTTTGGTTGAAAAGAAGAATGAAGATCAGAAAAGCATGAATTACAAGACCAATCAAATGCTTGATGTCGTGCCCTATGCTCCTTATAGATGGTGGCCCACCTTTGAGCCATTAACCACTTCAACGCCAAATACCAAGCTTGTGCCATCCATAGTATCTCCATCGAAACTCGAATTGAAGTCGTTGTCATCCAATCTCAAGTATGCATATCTAGGTGAGTCTGAAAACCTTCCTATTATTATTTCGTCTTCTCTAACCTCTTCAGAAGAAGAGAAATTGTTGCATGTCCTTAGGGATCATAAGATGTCCATTGGATGGACAATCTCCGATATCAAAGGAATTAGCCCGTCTATGTGCATGCATCGGATTTTGCTTGAAGACGAAGCTAAGGCAAGCAGAGAGGGACAAAGGAGATTGAATCCTAACATGAAAGAGGTTGTAAGGGCTGAGGTATTAAAGTGGTTGGACGTTGGTATTGTGTATCCTATCTCAAATTCTAAGTGGGTTAGCCCGGTACAAGTGGTTCCAAAGAAATCGGGTATAACATTTGTAAATAATGAGGATAATGAGCTTATTCCTACTAGAACAGACAAGATGGAGGGTTTGTATTGACTATAGGAAACTAAATATGACTACTAGAAAATATCACTTCCCATTGCCATTCAATGATCAAATGCTGGAGAGGTTGGCCAACCACTGTTTCTTTGCAGATGGCGGACAGGTCCATAACATATCCTAGAGGTATAATTGAGGATGTTTTAGTCAAAGTGATAAGCTCATTTTTCCAGCAGATTTTCTGATTTTGGACATGGAAGAAGATGCCGACACCCCTATTATTTTGGGCCGCCCTTTTCTGAAAACCGGGAGGACATTAATTGATGTGGACAAAGGTTTATTAATTCTGCGAGTGGCTGATGAGCAAGTGACCGTCAATGTCCATGAAGCAACAAAGTACCCAGTGGAATCAGACTCTTGCTTTCGAGTAGATATAGTGGAAAAAGCTGTCTCTGAGAAATTTAAAGCAGAAAATCCAGGTGATCCATTGGAGGCTTGCCTTGTGCATTCCGTTACTACTGAGCATGAAGATCATATTATTGTTTCTTAGACGGATATTCTGGGTATAATCAGATTCCGATTGCACCTGAAGATCAAGAAAAGACGACATTCACATGCCCATTCGGTACGTTTGCATATAGGCGCATGCCCTTCGGATTATGTAACGCCCCCGCCACCTTTCAACGTTGCATGATGAGCATCTTTTCAGACATGGTGGAGCGCTTCATTGAGGTATTCATGGACGACTTTTCTGTTTTTGGCTCATCCTTTGATTCTTGTTTACATAATTTGGCATTGGTTCTGAAAAGATGTGAAGAAACCAATTTGGTTTTGAATTGGGAGAAGTGCCATTTTATGGTGCAAGAAGGAATTGTCCTAGGGCACAAAATTTCAGCCAAAGGAATAGAGGTTGATAAGGCAAAAATTGATACCATAGAGAAATTGCCACCGCCCACTACAGTAAAGGGGATTCGAAGCTTTCTGGGTCATGCTGGATTTTATCGACGATTTATCCAAGATTTTTCCAAAATCACGAAGCCCTTATGCAATCTCCTTCTTAAAGATGTAGAATTTAATTTTGATTCAAGCTGTTTGGAAGCATTTAATGTCTTGAAAGAGAAGCTTACTTCTGCACCTATCATTGTCGCACCGGATTGGGACTTGCCTTTTGAGATTATGTGTGATGCTAGTGACTATGCGGTAGGGGCAGTTTTGGGGCAAAGAAGAAATAAATTACTTCATGTAATTCATTATGCCAGTCGTACTTTGAATGACGCCCAACGAAATTATACCACCACGGAGAAAGAATTGTTAGCAGTAATCTTTTCCTTGGATAAATTTCGATCCTACTTGATTGGAGCAAAGGTGATAGTGTATACCGATCACTCAGCTTTAAAGTATTTACTTTCGAAGAAGGATGCAAAACCAAGATTAATTCGCTGGGTACTATTGCTCCAGGAATTTGATCTTGAAATTCGGGACAAAAAGGGGTGCGAAAACGTGGTAGCTGACCATCTTTCGCGGCTGGTCAGTGAGGCAAAGGTGAGTGATGATGTCGCACCCATTATGGAGATGTTCCCTGATGAACAATTGTATGCTATTCAATCATCTGCAGCTCCTTGGTATGCTGACTTTGTGAATTATTTAGCTAGTACTATCATTCCAGATGATTTATCGTTTTATCAGAAGAAGAAATTTTTCTCCTTGGTTAAACATTATTATTGGGACGATCCGTATTTGTGGAAACATTGCCCTGACCAAGTTATACGGAGATGTGTGCCTGAGGAGGAGATGGAAGACATATTGCGGCATTGCCACACATTGGCATGTGGGGGGCATTTTGGTGCTTCCAAAACCGCAGCCAAAGTATTGCAATCCGGGTTTTTCTGGCCAACTTTGTTCAAGGATGCCTATGCATTTGTAGCTGCATGTGATCGATGCCAACGCACTGGAAATATTTCTAGCAGAAATCAGATGCCATTGAATAATATTCTAGAAGTTGAATTGTTTGATGTATGGGGAATAGATTTCATGGGACCTTTCCCTGAATCTTGGAAGAACAAGTACATATTGGTGGCTGTTGTTTATGTATCGAAATGGGTTGAAGCCGTCGCTCTCCCTACTAATGATGCCAAGGGTGTTGTTAAATTTCTCAGAAAAAATATTTTCACCAGATTCGGGACTCCGCGTGGCATCATCAGTGACGGAGGTACACACTTTTGCAATCATCAATTCAATTCTCTTTGGCTAAATATGGTATTACCCACAAGGTTACTACTCCCTATCATCCACAAACTAGTGGACAAGTTGAAGTTTCCAATAGAGAATTGAAATGAATCCTAGAAAAGACGGTGAGTGCTTCAAGAAAGGATTGGTCACTGAAATTGGATGATGCATTATGGGCTTATCGAACAGCGTTCAAAACGCCAATCGGCATGTCCCCTTATCGTCTAGTTTTTGGGAAAGCTTGTCACTTACCGGTTGAGCTAGAACATAAGGCATATTGGGCACTCCAAACACTCAATTTTGACATGATTGCAGCAGGAGAAAAACGGGCAATTCAATTGAATGAGATGGATGAGCTTCGTAATGAAGCTTATGAGACGGCCAAGATCTACAAGGAGCGTACGAAGAAATGGCATGATAAGCATATTCTAAGGAAGGATTTCTTTG
The DNA here is from genome assembly GCA_020521455.1 of Prunus kanzakura. Classification (NCBI taxonomy): domain Eukaryota; kingdom Viridiplantae; phylum Streptophyta; class Magnoliopsida; order Rosales; family Rosaceae; genus Prunus; species Prunus kanzakura. The sequence goes on from BPUM01001057.1 coordinate 59,598, forward strand.
CTGGTCAGAAAGTTCTCCTATTTAATTCCCGCCTCCGACTTTTTCCTGGGAAGCTTAAATCACGTTGGTCTGGACCATTTACAATATTGCAAGTGTTTCCTTCTGGAGTTATTGAAGTTAGGCACGACGAAAAGGGTACTGTTTTCAAAGTAAATGGCCAACGAGTGAAGCCATACTTGGAAGTCAATTTTGATCAACAACGGACTTCCATTCCTCTGCATGATCCAGAGTGATGACCTTGCAAGTCGGGCTGGGGACTATAAACTAAGCGCTTGTTGGGAGGCAACCCAACTAGGTACCTTCTTTCCTTACCTTCTTAATTTTATTTTTTTTTGTGTTTCCCGTGTTCTTTGCTTTTACTATTCTTTGTCCTTACTTCTATTTTCTTTTTAAACATTGAGGACAATGTTTGGTTTAGGTTTGAGGTGGGTAACATTCATTTTATTTAAAATTTTTGTTTTGTTTTTTTTTTAATCTTTTTCGAGTCATGCAAAACATTGGTGTTTCTGTTTTGTTGAAACTGTTTTGTTCTGTAACAGAATTTAAGATTTGGCCCGCGTTGCCTTCTTCATTTTTTCGTGCTGAATCCATCCATATAAGGCCCGTAATTTTCTGACTTTTCGTTTGAAAGTTATAACTATTTTTCCGAACAGGGGTCTGGAAGAGGAAATTTTCTGCGATTCTGCAATGTTATCTGTGTTTAACATCAGTTTTCGTGCAATTCTAATCTGTGTTATGGGATTTTATCTAAAACAAAAGTTGTGCGTTTGTTTGTCTGTTGTCTGAGCATGTAAGGCTTGTCAAAAAAAAACTTTGCAATACTTTGGGAGATACTCACTGAAAACTGATATGCAGTCAAAACTAAAATGAAGCAGGTCTTTCTGAAACGTGAAATCTAGTTAAAGCTACTACTTTTTCTTGCTAATGGAGATGTATATGCCATGTTTTGATCATGAATGCTTTACTAACGTTTTGCCATGAAGGGTTATTGCATTATAATCTTTGCACTTCACAATACCATACTCGTAATGTTTTGGTGGACAAGGTTGCTATGCTCGAATGAGTATGGAATATTAGTGGAGACTACCTTTGTGAGATAATTGAGCCAAAAGCCATTCTTTGAGAGGGGTTTTATTGTTTCTACTCTTAAACACTCTTCTATGTTGTTCTTAATTAGATTGCTCTCATTAGGTTTGTATTGGATACTAAAGAATTCTCTTATTTTTGTAGGTACGTCGCTTCCAAGTTGGATGGACCATGAGAGATGATGTTAGGCTATGCATGTTTTCACCCTCTAAAAGACCTTTCACCCTGCCCTTTTGTGTGCATCATTAGCCCCTTTGTAACCAAACACTTAGCCTTTCTTTCACCACCCTTATTATCTTTAACCTATACAACCTGTTTCTAAGCCATACCTTATAGCTTAGGATGTGCCAAAGTGATGAAAATAAGAAGGTTGAGCTCTACACCAAAGAATTGGCGTGTACCGAGGTGTTTGTGCAAAAATTGCAAGAAGAAAAAAAATAAATAAATAAATAAGTATAAGAAAAGAAGAAAGACAAAAGAAAAGAAAACAGTATTTTGCAATTCAAAAGAATAAAAGTTCAAAATCACTCCAAATGGAGTAGGAAATATGCACAATTCCTGGACGCTGAGTACTACAAAATGTCTAAAGGAGCTGACCGTGTATGTGATCTTGAATAATGCTTTGGTATGTCCTAAGTTTTCGTTATTCCTCTCCTTTCTTTCATACCCCAAGCCTAGCCTTTCATTACAACCTGAGTAGAAGACCTAACTGATCTTTTGGGAAATCTTGCTTGGAGGTGAGGTATGTACTCTAGTTCTTAGTATTCGATTCTTTTCATGAGACATTATTTTCATAAATTTCCATTCTTCAAGCTAAGCATATGTGTTAATATTTGATTTCCATTACATAACTTCATACACATATGTGACATTTGAGTGTAAGCCTAGGATTCCGAGAGAAAAAAAAAAAAAAAAAATAGAGTGATATCCGGTGAGGATTAGAGTCAAGGCGAAATAATTCCATGGCGTTCGAGTGTCGTTGTCTTTAAGCTCGGATGTTATGGGTTTTGGTATTACACGTTACACTATGATGCAATGTACTCAAAGTGGCATAGCTTTAGTGATGCATATGTGATTAGCATGCATTGGTTTTTATTAGCTTGTTAAAAGTGGTGCCTTTAACGCCTTTGTTTTGAAGTAAAACGTTTGTGGGTATCGTAACTGGTAAACCCTCAGGAGACACAACTCCTCCTACTAGGGGCACCTAGAGGTTTAACGGCTTGTGGCACATGCTAAGTGCCATCGAGTTTACCTGCGAAAGTGGTTTAGTTCGTTATTTTTTTTTGTTTTGTTTTGTTTTTGTTTTTGTTTCTAATTTTGCTTGAGGACAAGCAAAAGATAGGTTTGAGGTAGTTTGATAGATTCATATTTTGCATAGATAATCTATCTCTATTTGCATAGTTTTCGTGTGAAATTGGTTAGTTTAATGTGATTGGTGAAGATTTTGTAGGAAATCATACTTAGCAAGGCTTTGGAGGAAAAACTATAATTTTGGAAGCTTAAGGGATCCAAATGGGTGGAATTATCAACTCAACAAAATATCAAGAATTCACTCTGTCATTTCATCAAACACATGGAGTGCATCTGTGCAAGTGTCAATTTATATCCACAACTGGTCTCAGTGACCAGCGCCAGAAAGATTGAGCTAGAGAAGCTTACCATCACATTGCTGCCTTTCTCATGAAGAAGAACCCAACGTTGATAGTTGACATTGTAGAAATGGTGGGCTGCGTCATCTAAGCAATTACTGAGACATTAATGTCAAAATAAAGAGATGGCTGAAAGGAAAGAAAGCAACGCACATGAGAATTACATTATTGTAATCATTAAAAGATGATTGGCTTTGCAAGTGTGAAACAATTGTGGCTTACCTTGTTGATTGAGCTGCCAGCGTCAGCTACTTTTGGAGCAAGGTGTGGATATCGGCTGGTTTCCTTCTTCAAGTTGGAAGAATTTGTCTCCAATTACAGCCGCAGCTTTTTCCCATATTCTCTGCCCCAAAAAGCCCAATATGAGTTTTCCTATTTTGACTTGGATAATTCCCAAGTCTACCTCAGCCGTGCTCTTTTCTGCTTTCCCCCTCTGTTTGGGTTTTGCTTTTTGGCTTTCCTATTATTCATCTAATTCCTAATTACTTAATATATTTTTCTTTTGTCTTTGGAGAATTCCTTTGACCTATAAATACTTAGCCTTAACCTAAGGTTGGGGAGTTCGGACGATTATTGGGAGACCATAGACTACAAAGGCACAAGAGAGAGTTTTAGAGAGGAAAAGAACAAGACCTGGAGCTAGAGTTGCTGCTGTGCAGAGATTAAATCCTCAATTGGTTTTTTCTTTCCTATGACACTGTTTATCATGGTTTTCATTAAAGTTGTTATGAACTAATTTATTCTGCTAGGGCTACGATGTAGCCTAGCCATGAATACTCAATTACTTTAGTCAATGTTAATTCCAAGTATTTTTCCATGATTGAGTATCTATTACCTTGCTTAATGCTTTAAATGTTTGGCCAACATTTAATTGTTTTGATGCTAAATTGACGATAGGGATATCCAATTTAGGGTTGCTTCTTGTAATAGATGCCATGAGTTACATGATTAGACAGGGATGTTTGTCATGACTTAGGTGGTTGTTTTGCAGATTTTCCAAGGAGTTTAATGGGTTCTTATTATCTTAATTCCATCACTAGGGATAGAGTGGGCTGGTAATAAGAATACTTTTGGTATAACCAGGGATGGAGTATCGAATAAAGTAGGGAAAATCAACTGTCAACATGGAGAATAATTAGGATTAACATGCTAAGGGAATTGGGTAGAATTGGCTATGGTGAAATCGGAAGCTCTAGTGCTCTCATAACTTGAATCTTACTACTTTATTTTTCTATGCTTTATTAATCAACCAAATCTCATCATTCAATTGTTCAAATAAAGTCTTGGGTCAATCACAATCGGTACTTAGTAAATTAAATCACTCTTCGTGGGAACGACACTTCACTTATCACTGTATTACTTGTGCGAATTGTGCACTTGCAATAAATTCACAACAGTGTTTCTTTGTATCTTCTTATGCTTGGGCTGCTCCAATATTCCATTTTTTGAAGATGTCTTTGGTGGCTTCACTTGCAAGCTGCATATTATCAAACTTTGCAACCCACCAAGCATCAAAATCCATTGAACTGCAAGAGTTTGGTTCCCAAGAGGGATAGAGCGCATCCAGGTTGTTGTTTATTTTGTTCACAGATCATCTACATTTTTTGTGAACTTCTATAGTAATTGCATCCCTCCAAGAAGTGTCTATGTTGCAGCCTCTGTAGAATTTCATAAGAACAACTTGGGAGTGAGCTGGATGCCAACTTGTGAAATTTATTGAAGTTAATAATCAATTTAAGGACCACCTTGTTTCAAGCAATTCTATGTTGAAGGGCTTCATGAATACAAGGCCAACCTCTTTTGACAGGAGCCGACCCAAATTCCACTTTGGAATCCGAGCTGAACCCTGTGAGTTCGGCACCTGGCAAGTGCCGGGCACAAATGACCTAATTGCCCTTCTAGTCAACTTTCAACTACAACTGGGGTTTGACTTTTGCTGAAAATTCAGCAGAGTCTCCCTTGAAAAAAGAACAATCCCAAAATTACACCTGTCAAACATGCATATAAAAAAAATATATATATACCAATTGTCAGCATGTAAAAAATTACATTCCAACAGTTAGACATCCAATCTAGGGCAATATCAGAGCTCTACACAGAAGGTTACAAGTATAAAATAATTACACAAGACCCTATGTTGTCAAGGGATGTGGCGGAAGATGGACTCGGCCCGGTTGTGGCTCACTGTGCATGCTTACTGCCTGGGGGCGCAAAACATTAAAAAGGTGAGTGGACCAAAAACAAAGCTTTAGAAAATAATGTAAGAACACACTAACCCCTCTGTAAAAACAGTTATGAACTAAATCATTTCTTATATATGTATACTCGTACTGGAATCAATACATTCATATATATATATATATATATATAATCAATCACACACTTGATTAAAATATTAAGTCCTCGAAAGCATTGAAATCAACTTTGAAACTACCACCTAGGTGTACCCATTTATTATTCCGTCAATTCCATATAATCCGTCAATTCCTTAGTTTCCTTCAATTCCTTCCTCGTGCCACCAGAGTGACACGTCCTAGCAAACCTCAGGAAATACTATGCCACCCGAGCCGCAATCCTCGCTGCATTCAGGGGACACTTGGTCCCTCTGAGCCGCGTACCTCACATCCACGATTTGGGCGTCCCCGAAACTTGTGAGGCGATGTCTAGCATGCTGACTTACCCGAAGGCAACTGGATGTCTGTTGACATCAATATAACCGAAGGCAACATAATTTCTGAGGCAACATTTATTATACTGAAGGCAACCTTAATAAATCTTGGGTACCTATGGTGGTTTAAAATAAATATATATAAATAATTCTGGAAAAGATTAAAGTTTATAAAACTATTTATAAAACTATTCCTTAAATCCTGCTGCCATTTAATCTGCTTATACCTCAATTCTGACTCTCCAAATCCCTTTCATCATTTTCAACTAGGCAGAATATACATAAACAGAAATGTTAAAATCTATCAAGTCATACTAGAAAAGCTATATTCAGTAAAGTCAAATAATGAAATAAATCATATAAATTCATTTATAAAAACAAATAGTCCATTCACAGGTGCTCTGAGCTAGCTGGACCCTTTGAAGGTCCCTCCTGCGGGTCACCTGATGCCCAGGTGCCTGAATAACCATCATAATATTTTATTAATAACTCTGCTCAATAATATAATATTAAATTAAAAAACCTGACCCCCGGCTCCTAAAAGTGCGTGCATTCTTTTAAAGGTCATTCCTATACTCACATTAGCTTTTCCCTCAATGGGCAAGACTTAGAAGAAATCTCGGGACTCAAAAGCGATAAAGTCTCAAAAAGTCAACCTGGGACCCTGTGGGGTCCACGACCTCATAATTCCAATCCGATCATTCTTAGAGGTTCCAATCTGCCTAGGACACACGTCCCGAAAATTTGGTCTTGATCGGAAGGTCGGATTGCTCACGATCGTACGATCAGACAGATGAACGATTTTCCATAACCATAATCCTAGGGTTGGCCTTTTCGGAGTATCCGGGACTCCGATTCACGATCCGTCGAATCCTACACAATCTTGAAAGTACCTAGATTGACATACTCTAGTCTAACTACGATCCAACGATCTGAACGTATTGAACCTGGAAATCACACACTATGCGAGATCCGTTCGAGGTTCAAACATTATCCGAATTGATATCCGTGAAATCCTACGCGCTCGTGAGGACATGAGGATCATTCTAGGACCAAGCCGCGGGCCCAAACTCCTGTCCTAGGTAAAACACCTAATTTGGAACCACTTTTGTTGTTGGACTATGGCCAAAAAGTGGCTGGAAGTGGCTGAAACTGAGCTCTCAAACTCGACAGAATTTCAACTCAAAATTTAACCTATCAAACTTCAAAATCTCTCCAATCCTACCCAACCATCAGCTAGAACGTGAAAATCAGTCGAAAAAACCATACCTAATTCGTCTGATTTGGTGGTCGGAGGAGAGAGAACGAGCGGTGAGAAGTTTGAGCCAAAAAATGACTCATTTTCTGCAGTTTTCCGATGAACCTCACGGCGGCTGACGGCGGGACAAGCTAGGCTGGGTTGCGGAGGTGGCGGCGGTTCTTCCTTGGCCGGTCTGGTGGCTGGAGGTGGCGAGTGGCTGGGTGGTTATGGTGGTTTGGGGTGTCGGCTGAAGCAAGAAGAAAAACAGGGGGGGGGGGGTCTGATCGTGAGGAAGAAGAGAATGAGGAGAGAGGAGAAACAGATTTTAAAAATCTGATTTTTGGCAAAATTTCAATTTTGCCCTTTTTGTCTCATTTTGTCGCGGTCTACGCAATGGTACAAGTGGATTTCCCAAATTCTTTCCCGGTCAACAAGTCAACTTTAACCCTCATAAATTACTCCAAGGGTAAAATAGTCTTTCCCTCTAATAAATTATTAATTAAATAATAATTAAGGTCTGGGTTGTTACATCTTTGTCCCAAAGTCAATATTATTTTTAATAACTGTAGTGTGGACTTACTTTTATTATTTTTTCTTGCATTGCAGGTTTGTAGTGGAGTAATCTTGTTCGTTCACTCTTGAAGTCCAACATCTGTTGTACTCTGGATATAACATCTTTGGTGACGTTTGTTTACAATCAATAAGGATTTTGTAGCTCTTCTCTGTAATAAGGATGGTTTTTTTTTTTTTTTTTTTTGTGGGTTGGTAATTTGTACAGGGATGAATAGCTCACTTCCTATAATGGATGTTGTACATAATTGTTTTTTCCCTTTTGTAATGAATACTTGATGTTTTTCCATTGAAGTTCAAAAGCGATTCCCGTAGTAGCGGCGAGCGAAATGGGAGCAGCCTAAACCGTGAAAACGGGGTTGTGGGAGAGCAATACAAGCGTTTTATCTTAGTAATGAAAACTTAATTCAGTTCATAGTGTGGCAGTTTCCCCGTGTTTTCTCTTTCACTTTTTTGAACCTCAATGGCATGTGATAGTTTGTTTCACTGTTTCAGTACTAGCAAACTCATCCAAGACATTAATTCATAACACCAAAACTTAACTATGATATTAGAGAATAACAGCAAAACAAATTTGTTTCCTTTTAATTCAAATAATTTTTGAATGGTTTTCTTTGTTCAATACAAATAACATCAAAAGGCGTTCTAATGAAAACAAAAAGTACAAACACAATCTTTCCATTAGGAGGCTAGCTGCAAGAAGCTTGATTGGGCAAACATAGACTTTTCTTCAAGTACGTCAATGCAACTCTACAACCCAAGAAATAGGTGGAATCACTGGAGTTCGAAACATCATCCAAAAAACTCATCATCCTGACAAGACAAAGTAAATGAAAAAAGAAATAAAAATTTATCGTTCTCAATAACAAGCATGTTATATAGGTGGAAGAACTATTATCCATGTCATCAACAAAATGCTCCATAAAAGTGTTGTGAATTAATACTAACTCACTGCCCTTAAAGATCTTGTTGTTGATGGACTTTGGACAAAGAACTCAATGATGGATGAGTCTTACACACACACAGAGAGAAATTAACCAAGCACAAATGACACAAGTGTTTATAGAGGTTCAGCAATTTGCCTACATCCTCTTTGGTGATCACCTTGAGAAATTTCACTAATGAAGATAGGTTACAACTTTGGTTTACAAAAGGAAACCCCCTTAGAACACTACCCTCACAATCTGTTTCTCTCACACCCTTGCTCAACACCTTGATACACTTTGAGAACTCTCTTGCTCTCCCCTTGGTTTTTCTGAAAACTCTCAGCAGAAACTCTCTCAACTCCCTTAGGTTTCCAGCTTCTGCCACTAAGTATATTCAACTTGTTTACTCCTCTAATGATATCTTGCTTCATCCCCATTACCTACACAGACCAATGGACACAAGATAAGACATAATCTTTGTCCTCCACGTTCTTTCTTTAGTCACCACTTAGACTAAATGTCAGATCAAGTAGGTAAATAATATCCCACTCAGCCACCTCCCACTTACACCAGAAAATGGAGAGTGAGATAATCCAAAATAAGATAACCAATTAGCCATGAGTGCTCCCCCAACTATCCAGCAGGTAGTTGTTGGAAATTTGGCTCACATTAAGGTTGCAAGTGAAGGAGGCAGCGACCGGTCGCAAGGTTTGGGCGACCGGTCGTTTTGGAGCAGTTTCGAAATCTGGAAATTCGCAGGTGGGCGACCGGTCGCTAGGTATTAGCGACCGGTCGCTAGGTATCCAAATGGTCGCGACGACCGGTCGCTGGGTATCAGTGACCGGCCCAGCATAGTCTACAATCGGTACCCCCTACCGATTCTGCAGAATCAACCTCAAAGTACCCGCCCGAAAATATCTAAAGACTCGTGTAAACCTCATAGGGCCCTCCCACGAGTCCCACATTGAAATTAAGTACTAAGAGCATACAAAATGCCTTCTATAAAGAGGCCCCTTCACTACAATACAAGGGTAAGACTTTTCAACTTAACTTTTATACTAATATATTGTCAACAGCAAAAGCTCTTAGCAAACAAACTTACTTTGGCATCGGAGGGTCTTAGGCTGGTTCCACACCGGTTCCATAGACCTTGCGAGTCTCGGCTCCCTTCTATTCAGGATTAGCATCCAAGGACAGGAAGAATCTGCATCCAACGCTCAATCGATCCCTAGATCGTCCACATCACTTGTAAGTTGCACTCATCTCTATCTGTTCAGTTTTAGTGCTAACAGATTGGCGCCGTCTGTGGGAATCGCTTATCGATTAACCCATATCTCAAAACTCTGAGACCAAAAAATGGATCCACCTTCGTTCCTCCCTGCCGATGGCCCCATCCTCGGCATCGGCGGCGAGCCAAGTCATGCTCCCCTGCTTCATACACCACGGACAGAGACACCTGTTCGGCCAAACACTCTGGAGGCTCGCATGGAAACTCTGCAGCAGGAAATGGTAAGAATGCATGAGCACAACAATATCCTTGCCTCTAAACTTGATGACACCCAGAGGCAACTACATGATCAGCAAACACACTCAACCCAGTTACAGAACGATATGGAACGAACCATGCAGCTTCGGCAGGAGAAATCGTTTAAAAGCGTGTGGAAACCCAATGTTCAGGATAGAGGGAAGCAGCAAGCCACGGGCAAGCCATCTACCTCCCGAAGGCTGTTCGTCCCCTCCCCAACGTGTTTGGGCCTAATAAACCACGGCCATGACTGGCCGAAGGAGTCCCCTTTCTCGGCCCTAGCACTTGCTCGCAAAACTGAAACGCAGCGTTTCGCCAGGGTATTCGGCCTCCCTAAGGATAAAGGGAAAGTTGTTAAGGCACGATCACCTCGGCCTCGATTGTAGGCCGAGGCCGAGGCCAAGCAGAATCGCAGCCAAAGACATTTAAGTCAGATCATCAACTGGCAGTAGGGTCCCACGCTTCATTTAATGAAGTAGTGCCTCTGTTTATTGCAGCAAACCCACTGGCCAAGAATAAGTATTTAATGCACGAGGGAAGGTGGGAAGTGACTGAAGTCAGGATTTGGTGACAGAAAACAGAGTGATTAGACATGGATATTCTCACAAGAATTCTTACAGCTTGAGAGATTGGGTGACTAACTATCAGACCAATAAATGCGTCCCCACGGCCAGTTGCACAGAACCACGATCCAAGCGGCGGCCGAGATTCACCGGGATTCATGGGGTCACACCACCATACTTCACGATCCCAAATGTCGATTGGACTACCCACTTGCGCTAATCAGGCTCCACCATGCAGATTTTCAGCCTCGATTACTCCTCCAGGAACTCTTCCTATAAATACAAGGCTCAAACTACATTCAAAGGGTTCAAACACCAAACAAAAGCCTCCCACGGAGCAACTTATATTTTCCTGTAATGCACTTTCAATATCTTTACTTGCTTTTCTAGGAGTAGTGTTAGTTTGTAAGGAAAATCCATTCATCAATATATCATACGACCCTTGATTTTCAAGGCGCCGGAGCACCATCTCTGTTATTCGCTCATTCACCCCATATATCATACGACCATCGCTCACTGAGCAGCGTGCCGGAGCACCGCCCTAAAACCACCATCGACACCACCACTAAACGGCCTTGTAGCTCAGGCCGTGAACCTAACGGCCGAGATTAGTTCCTCTCTCGGCCACAATCGTTTGATTAAAAGTCAAGTCCAAACAGGCGCACCATTTCACCACTTCCATCCAAACCACATCTCGACGCACGATAGACCGTGCTGGCACGCCCGCGCATAACCGCACTGCACCCAAAAGCAGGAAGCCACGTGTCCAACGCATATCCCCTCGGCCCGGAACTCCAGGCCGTGAGATTTGCGCGGCAGGCACAAAGGAACGTCACCCGGAATATCAAGTTTATTCCAATTGTCGCGATAAGATCAATGATCAGCGCAACGAGCGACAACCTTCGCCCATCCCGATCCAAGCAAAGCTCAACGATCGACGTCTGGAGGCACTTGGACCAAAATCCCCCATACGCCGAAGATACGATGCAATCGGCCTGGAGGAAACGGACGAATCAGATTACGTTCCAACCTCACCAGGAACCACCATCTCTTACCGATCGGTAGGACCCTCTAAAGAGCACCATAGCCACCGATCGAATAAAGACAATGATCGGCATAGGGGAGGCCATGAGAGAAGCCCCAGCCAAACGGCAGGTCAAGAAGCTCAGGGCCACCACTCTAGCCGGGGTACGGAGAACTAGGCAAAGGAACCCTTCGGTGACATTCTTCCCTCTACCGATCCTACCATTCGTCTCCTCCTCCAGAAGATGAACCGCATTGAGGAGGAACAGAACCAAGCTCGGACACCAACATGGGGAAAGGTACAACCAGGACCATTCACCAATCGCATCCGAACTTTCAGACATGAAAAAGAAGTCCAAGCACTCCGAATATCGTTCTACTCAGGAGTGGAAGACCAATGCTTATTGTTCCCCTCCACCCTGGCCGGAGCTGCTTTAAATTGGTTTTACCGATTGGAACCAGACGATGAGCCCCTGAGAGAATATGCGGCTAGGTTCAGCCATGAATATTCCCGATGTCCAGAAACTGACGATAGGGCAGCCTTCAGAGCCTTCAAAAGTGGCCTTCGATCATCTCAGTTTCGCTATCTGGTCCACAGCAGCAACTGGACCACCTACGCCGAGCTGATGAAACAGGCAGCTATCTACGCCAAGGCCGAACATTTCAACTCCAAAGGATCGGCTTCGGCCCCATCAAGCAAAGAAACACCGATCGATCGGCCTTCCACACAAAACTATGACCGATTCCCAGCAAATCGGACAACAACTCAGGCCCCCTACCGAACGGCACCCCCTGCCTCTGCTCCTTACGAAGCACGAAATAAACGGAAAGACAACTTCCGGGATCGGCAGGACATCAGCAAAAGGGGCAAGGACTCCAGCAAGCGAAGCGACTTCGGAGAACCGAAAAAGAATCGGCCAGAGAAAATTTTCATTTTACTCAACACCACTTACGAGCATGTCCTCCTGATAGAAAGTGAGATGATACCGAAGCCGAATAATCGCAAGCTCCCTCGGCAGAACGAGAAGGACACAGGAGTCTTCTGCCGATACCACCAGTACAATGGCCACGATACAGAATCGTGCATCGCCCTTCGGAAAATTGTCGAACGCCTCATCAACGAAGGAAAGCTGGATCAGTACCTAAACACCAAAACGGCTTCGGATCAACCCTCGAGTCGGCAAATCAATATGATCAGTGGAGGGGCACCCATCGCCGAAACTAGCAACCGATCCGTCAAGAACTATGTCCGTGCCGTTCGGCACCCCCAAATCCTCAGCGTAGCGGGAGGACGCAACGACAAGATCCGGTGACTCGGTTGGGAACCTATCACCTTTTCTGAAGAGGAAGAAAGAGGCATCATCTTCCCCCACTCCGAACCCATGATCATACGAGCCGATATTTCAAAATTCGATGTGGGCCAAATCCTCATAGACACCGGCAGTTCGGTCAATGTACTATTTGCCGACGCTTTTAATGCCCTCGGCATAGATCCGCAGCATCTGAACAAAGATATCACCCCCCTTCCTAAGCTTTTCTGGTGATGTGGTTGAACCTATCGGCAGTGTTCTGCTCCCGTTCGCCGTCGGCACTGTCCCCGGACGAACGATCATCTACACTCACTTTCTGGTAGTCGATTGCCCCACGGCATATAACGCCATCATAGGCAGGACGGCGCTCACCAAAATGAAAGCCATGCTGTCACCACACATGCTCCTCCTCAAGTTCCCCACACACGCTGGCGTAGGCCAAGTACGAGGGGATCAGTTGAGTGCACGAACATGTTACGTTTCGGCAACAAAGGAATCAGCAAGAGCTATGCTTCACGAAGCACACTCAGTTTCTACCAAAGTGACTGTACCGAACGGCAGGGGGGCGGACAAACCAGATGATCCCCTAGATGAGGCCGTCACCCCACAAGCGCAACCCATTGAAGATCTAGAATCGGTCACCCTCTCCGAAGCACAGCCCGACCGACAAGTTCGAATTGGCACCACCTTGAGTTCGGCACTACGGGCCAATTTCATTGCCTTTTTGCGCGCCAATACAGAAGTCTTCGCCTGGTCATACAATGACATGCCTGGCATCGCCCCAAGTGTCATCAGTCACAAGCTCAGCATTTGTCCCACTTTCAAACCCATCAGACAGAAACGGCGGGCCTATGATGCCGAACGATACGAAGCAATGAGGCTCGAGGTACACAAACTGAAGACAATCGGCTTCATCCAAGAAGTCACTTACCCAATTTGGTTGGCAAATTTGGTCTTGGTCAAAAAATCGAGCGGCGCCTGGAGAATGTCCCCTTGCCGTTTGGCAAATTTGGTCAGGATTATACCGATTTAAACAAGGCTTGTCCCAAAGACAGTTTTCCTTTGCCAAGGATTGATCAGATGGTAGACACCACAGCAGGCCACGAACTTCTCATCTTCATGGACGCATACTCTGGCTACAACCAGATTTTCATGAGCCCTGCCGACCGCGAACATACGGCATTCATCACCGACAAAGGACTCTACTGTTACAATGTCATGCCGTTCGGCTTAAAGAACGCTGGGGCAACATACCAGCGATTGGTCAACAAAATTTTCTCTGACCTCGTCGGCATCTCGATGGAGGTTTATATCGATGACATGCTGGTCAAAAGCAAAACGGCCGATTCTCATCTCCACAACCTCTCCCTCATGTTCAGCGTCTTAAAGAAATACCACATGCATCTCAACCCAAGCAAGTGTGCCTTCGGCGTCTCATCGGGCAAATTTCTTGGCTTCATAATCAGCCAACGGAGCATTGAGGCCAACCCTGAAAAAATCAAGGCATTGCTCGACATGCAGAGACCGAAGACACAGAAAGATATTTAGAGTCTCACTGGGCGTGTCGCCGCTCTAGCCCGGTTCATATCAAAAGCTACCGATCGGTGTGCTCCATTTTTCAAAACCCTCAAAGGAAGCAAACGGCAGATTGTCTGGACTACGGAATGCGATCGAGCCTTCCAAGATCTTAAGGCCTACATGAGCAGAGCGCCCCTGTTATCCACCCCTCTTCCCGGCGAAGAACTCATTCTCTACCTATCAGTTTCGGCAACGGCCCTCAGTTCAGTGCTCATTCGCAAGCCGAACGGCATCGAACTCCCAATTTTCTATACTAGCCATGCCCTGTAAGATGCCGAGATTCGGTATCCCGAGTTGGAAAAACTCGCCTACGCTTTAGTCCTCTCAGCACGGAAGCTTCGGCCATATTTTTAGGCCCACAGTATTACCGTTCTCACCAATCAGCCTCTACGCCAAATACTACAGAGACCCGAGACATCCAATCGGCTAGTAAAATGGGCCATCGAGCTCAGCGAATTCGACATCCACTATCACCCTCGGCCTGCCGAGAAGGGTCAAGCCGTAGCTGATTTCATCTCCGAGATGACCACGTCCGAAGAGGCAGACCCGGAAAATGTCGCCCCCGAACCAACTTTGGCAGCCCCAGTCGCCCATCCGACCGAAGGAACATTTAATCCATCAATTCCCCTCTGGACTCTCTATGTAGACGGCTCGTCCAACCGACAAGGCAGCGGAGTTGGCTTAGTACTAAAGGCCCCTGACCAAACAACCGTAAAATATGCCATCTGTTTCCAATTCCAGGCTTCCAACAACGAAGCAGAATACGAAGCTCTTTTGGCAGGCCTTCGGCTCGCTAAGGAGATGGGAGCTACACAACTAAAGATATGCAGTGACTCACAACTAGTCGTTAATCAGGTACTAACTGAATTCGAAGCCAATGACACTTCGATGGCTGCCTACTTGACACATGCCCGCCGCCACTTTGCTGCGTATCAAGTTCAACAGATCCCCAGATCCGAGAACAGCCACGTCGATGCCCTGTCACGCCTAGCATCGGCAATCGACGACAACGTGGGCCGCCACGTGCCAATCGAAATCCTCGCTCGGCGTAGCACCATTGAAACCGAGGTACATGCCGTTCGGCAGGATCCGAGCTGGATGGATCCAATCCACGCTTACCTCACAAGCGGAACGTTACCAGAGGACAGGGCCGAGGCAAAAACTCTCCACCGCCGATCGGCACGATACCTCCTTTTGAATCAGACTCTCTATCGGCGCGGTCATTCCTTACCATTGCTTCGGTGCTTGACCCCACAGCAAGGGAACTACGTCTTACGAGAAATTCATGAAGGAGCCTGCAGGGACCATTCTGGCGCCCGATCTGTAGCCTTCAAGACCATTCGGCAAGGGTATTATTGGCCAACTGTTCATGCCGACACCACTAAACTTGTCCAGAAGTGTGACCATTGCCAGTGTTTTGGTTCCATCCCACACCTGCCCGCCAAACCACTCACTCCAATTGTCAGCCCATGGCCCTTCGCTCAATGGGGTCTGGATCTCATCGTTGCTGTCGACTACTTTACAAAGTCGACCGAGGCCGAAGCATTAGCAACCATCACCGCAGCCAGAGTTGAACATTTCGTATGGAAGAACATAATTTGTCGCTTCGGCCTACCGAATGCAATCATCACCGACAATGGAAAACAATTCGACTCCTCTCAGTTCCATCACCTATGCCACCGATTCAACATCAACTTGTTCTTCGCATCTCCAGCACACCCACAATCAAACGGCCAGGTTGAAGCCATCAACAAGATCATCAAAAAAACACTGAAGAAGAAGCTTGGGGCAGCTAAAGGAGCCTGGCCCGATCTGCTCCCAGAGGCGTTATGGGCCATCAACACCTCCTACCGACGGTCGACTGGCGAAATGCCGTTTTCCCTTTCTTTTGGTACCGAAGCTGTTGTCCCAGTGGAAATCAACGCACCCACGTGCCGAACGGCATCCTACACGCCATAGCAAAATGAAACACTGCTTACACTTAACCTGGACCTCATCGACGAACACCGTTCCCAAGCTCAGCTTCGGAATGCTGCCTATAAACAGAGGACTTCCCGATACTACGATTTGCGCGTCAAACGCCGACCGTTCAAAGTAGGGGACTGGGTTTTACGCAAAGTCTCTCTCACCACCAAGGACTCCAACGAAGGCACCCTTGGCCCTTCCTAGGAAGGTCCCTATGAGGTCGTCACCGTCTGCCAACCGGGAACTTACCGATTGCGCGGTACCGATGGCCATACCCTCGGCCACCCTTGGAACATAGAACATTTTAAATATTACTATAAGTGACTGCACCTTCGGTCATCACTTTTTGTGCAAGTGAGTGCACCTTCGGTCATAACTTTTTGTGCAAGTGACTGCACCTTCGGTCATCACCTTTGTAATCGGTTTGTTCTTCACAATTCCTATTCTATGCATACAGTAACGCCATACGGCATCTCTATATTCACAATATATTACCTACGGCATACTTACTTACAATAGAATACGAAATTGGCAAATAAACCGAATCAAAATGAACTTAAGATAAAACGGCCACAAAAGGGCCATCTGTCTTAACAAAGTGCCATTCGGCGTGCTTACTGCAGCGGGTGCGGGATGGCTCTCTTCTTCCTCACTGCTGGAGTCGGTCTCATCGGCTTCTTCGGGTTCGGCATCCTCGCCCTTATAAGCCTCCACCATCTCCTCGGGTACGCCCTTTGGCAGCGGTGGCGGATCCCGAAGGAAGTTTAGGTTCAGCTTTTTGTCGGCATTGTACCGCTTGAAAAGGTAGACAAGGTCGTCACATTGGTCCATGACTTCCTTGTCCACTAGCAAAGTGAACTCCTCCGACGATCGGTAGTCAGCTACAGCTTTCGCCTTCGCCTCTTCCACCTCTTTCGCATGCGACCGCTCGGCCGCATCCATCGCCACCTGCACAGCCGCCTTGGCCTCACGAGCAGCCACCACCTCCAGTTCGGTCGCCGCAAGCTTCGACGCAGGCTCTGCAATCTTCGCAGCGTTCTCCTCAGCACGCCGATCAGCCTCCTGGATCAACTTACCGGCATCGGTAATCTTCGAACGGCCCTCCTCGAATTTCTTCTGGTACCGTTCGGCAGCATTCACGGCTCGCTTCACGCAGAGCCACATTTCTATATCAGCCTGCAAAAATCCAACGTTCAGTCTATGCCGAACCCATAAACACTTGAAAACAACAAAATCTACAAACTTACAGCAGCCTGAAGCCGGAAGGCTCGTCCGGTCTGCTCGCGCACCGTCTTCATCGACAGCTGCTCGATCTCTAACAGCTCCATTTGAGCGCCATCGATCTCTGACAGCTCCGAGGGCAGGCAATGTTCACCGGTCCCTCCTCCCCGTCCCCTTCATCTTCAGGAATCAGCACGGAGGTCCCCTCGTTCGGCCCCCTAGGTTTCTTCGGTATCGGCGTTACATCGAGGGCACGCTCGATCTGCCTCTTGCCCGTCACTGGAGGTGGACCTCCCGAAAGACCCTAGCTTCGGCCACCCTCTTCTCCCGGCGACGATCGGCCACTGTCGTCTCATCTCCCGAAGCGCCTCTGGAAGCCCCTGGAACCCTCTTCTTCTTCGGCCTGGGGGACTCGCCCTTCTTCTGCTTCGGCGCCCCGTGGCCCTCCAGCCGCCTTCTGGTCGCTTCACTCATCGGCCTCCCACCTGCCACTGCATGAGAACAGAAGTTAGATTGGAAACGGCAGTCAAAAAAAAAAAAGAGAAAGAAGAAAAGCAAGAACCTGCCGAACGGCAACACTTACTCTACCTTTTTTCTTCTTCCTCTTCCTCCCTCGCCCTTCGATCGTGTTCCGCCTTGCCGATCAACCCCGCCTTGTACAAGTTCCAAAAGTGCAGCAGCTCTTTAAAGAAGCGATCTTCTTCGGCAATCTTCACTCGAACCCGCTCGATCACTTCCACTTCTCTGATCGGCGCAGCAGGCCGTTTCAAGGACACTGAAATAAAACTCCCAACGGTCAGCCAAAAAAAAAATATCAAACACTCCTGCCGAACGACAGGCCTTAACCTACCGACTGTTTGGAAGGTTGTAGGGATTCGCCTCTCTACAATCACCCCTGGTGCCGATTCCCAAGCACCAGACACAATTACCCGACACTTGCGCCAGGTCTTTTGGGAGCTCGGCACCCCCACTACAAAATGCCCACGCTGCCCTGCCGAGAGACAGTTGGACTGAACCCACCCCCCTTGATCAGCACTCTTCCCCCTTGTCACACTATACAGTTGGCCGAACTGCTCATAGCTCGGCTCCCCCTCTCCAGCTATGCCGAAAGTAGTTATTGTCCTAAGCAATGTAATCCAAAAGTTGGGATTATATTGCCCCGGCGCATATCCAAGCGCCGCCAGGATCTTCTGCACCGAATGCCTCAACGGTAGCCGAAGCACATGCTTGAAAACATCAGTGAAAAAGACAACTCCTTTGTCATTATCACTCAACGACTCCAACGGCTCTGGGATTCTCATTACCACCGATTCCGGGATATGAAACTCGGCCCGAATCTTGGCAAGCTCAGCCTCGGTCAAGACGTTCGGCTCTAGATGATCTACTCCGAACACCACCTCCGTCGGCTTCGCCATCGGGATCCGTTGCCTACCCGTAGCACTCCTTCCCCTGGCGCAGCAACAGACACGTCGCCTGCGTTGGCCCCACGACCCGAAGTCGAAGGCTCACTACCTTGAGGCAATCTACGCGAAGTGCCACCAGCTTCGGTGCGCACTCCTGCCCCTTCCATTATCTCACTCCCCTCGGACGAACTCCCCAAGGACGACTCGTCCTCGTATGCCCTCGGACTACGCCTACCCTCGGATTCGGTATCTGACATCTACAAACACAAACGAAGGGAAACTAAGGGCCATACTAGAATCAAGAATCCTACTCTACCTCCTAAACACTTATGTTCATGCTTGTTCATGCTTGTTCATGCTTGTTCATACTTTGTTCATACAAATATTCAACGATTTCAGTACTTTGATTCACTAAAAATCAAAAACACGGCTACATACCTTGTTCACACGGTGGTTCTTAAGTGTCGAAAATCGCCACCGCCAAGTTCAAGCTCGCCGGAAATTGCCTCCGCCCTGTTCACACTAGCCGGAAATCGCCTACAACGCCTTCTCACAGTTGCCAAAAATCGCCTCTCACAAGCTCTGATTGCTCTCAAAAACTTCAAGTATTCCAACTATCGTCCCTTCCTTACATTTATAGGACGAACCTAGCATCGGAAAGCGAAGCGACGCATCGGGATATGAAACGACGCGACTCTTCACAGCCATGCCGACACGTGTCACACATGCATGGGCGAGCCCAAGCGTCGTCATTCGAAACATTTCCAATCCTCAGAGACGCTTCAACTTCCCAGACGCTGCAACTCTAGCCACTTTCGAGCACAACTCCACTGGCGAACGGCAGGCGCACATTGATGAGTTTTCACTCACCTCCCGTGCCGAACGGCAGGCGCACGTTGATAAGTTCTCACTCACCTCTCTGTTTGTGCCTAATTAATCACGACCATGAACTAGCCGAAGGAGCCCCTTTTCTAGGCCCTAGCACTTGCTCGTGAAACTAAAACGCAGCGTTTCGCCAAGATGTTTGGCCTTCCTGAAAACAAAAGAAAAATTGCTAAGGCATGATCATCTCGGCCTCGATTATAGGCCGAGGCCGAGGCCGAACAAAATCACGGCCAAAGGTATTAAAGTCAAATCATCACGTGACAGCAGGGTCCCGTGCTTCATTTAATGAAGTAATGCCTCTGTTTGTTGCAGCAAACCCACTGGCCACGAATAAGCATTTAATGCACGAGGGAAGGTGGGAAGTGACTGAAGTCAGGATTTGGTGATAGGAATCAGAGTGATTAGACGCAAACATTCTCACAAGGATTCTTACAGCTTGAGAGATTAGGTCACTAGCTATCAGAGCAATAAATGCTTCTCCCTGGCCAGAAGCGCAGAACCCACGATCAGGACGGCGGCCGAGATTCACCAGGATTTATGGGGTCACACCACCATACTTCACGATCCCAAATGTCGATTGGACTACCAACTTGCTCCAATCAAGCTCCACCATGCAGATTTTCAGCCTCGATTACTCCTCCAGGAACTCTTCCTATAAATACAAGGCTCAAGCTACATTCAAAGGGTTCAAACACCAAACCAAAGCCTCCCACAGAGCAACTTATATTTTCCTGTAATGCACTTTCTGTAAGATCCCACATCGACCAACGAAGAGGGGGGGTGATGTGCCTCATTGGCTTCGGATTTTTAGGAACTCCGAAGTTAAGCGAGTTGGGGGCCAGAGCAATCCCAGGATGGGTGACCCACTGGGAAGTTGGTCGTGAGCTACCAAAAACAAAACCGTGAGGGCCAGAATGAGGGGGCCCAAAGAGGACAATATCGTGCTACGGCGGAGCCGATCCGGGATGTGACACTTTCAATATCTTTACTTGCTTTCCTAGGAGTAGTGTTAGACTGTAAGGAAAATCCATTCATCAATATATCATACAACCCTTGATTTTCAAGGCGCCGGAGCACCATCTTTGTTACTATTTCATTCACCCCATATATCATACGACCGTCGCTCCCTGAGCAGCGCGCCGGAGCACCGCCCAAAACCCAACACCAACACCACCATTAAACGGCCTTGTAGCTCAGGCCGTGAACCTAACAGCCGAGATTAGTTCCTCTCTCGGCTACAATCGTTTGATTAGAAGACGAGTTCAAAAAGGCGCACCACTTAACCATTCTATCCATATCAACATCTTGACGCACGGTAGACCGTGCTGGCACGCCCGCGCACAACCGCACCGCATCCAAAAGCAGGAAGCCACGTGTTAACGCACATCCCCTCGGCCCAGATCACCAGGCCGTGAGATCTGCGCAGCCAATACTCTCGTGCCGAACGGCAGGCACACATCGATGAGTTTTCACTCACCTCTCCTGCCGAACGGCAGGCGTTCCTCAAACTAGACCTCCACACCTCTCGGACCATTCGGTACATCATGCCGTCTCTTTTCCAAGCTCACTCGCTCGGGCACTTGGGGGACTACATGCCACCATCGGCAACACTGCACTCATCTCTATCTGTTCAATTTTAGTGCCAACAAACCTGGAATTGGATTTTCTTGATTTGTGTTTTCAGTAACCCATATTCACTGAAGTCAGATCCTTGGCAATTAACCCCCACCCCAAACGACAATCAACCCATCAGACCACTGCCATGAGTTTACCTAATTTCTACAACCAAACAAACCCAAAATCACTGGCTGGACAAGATTGAAGAGGACGTGTGTGGAAAATGCATTTGCTGAAGCCTTTGCCTAAGGCTTTCTCAATTGAATAAAAAGGAGTCAAAGGGGGAGAAGAAGAATTGGAGAAAAGGGGATGTGGAGGTGGGTTCCGATGGGAATGAGAGAGAGAATCAAGGAGGTTTATGATTAAAGAAAAAAAATAGAGAGAAAAAAGGGATGTGGAAGTGAGTTGCGATAGGAGAGATAGAGAATGAGGGAGGTTTTTGAATAAAGATAACAAATAGAGAGAAAAAAAAAGAAGATAAAAAGAATGGGGAGGTTGGGTTTTTAATTAAAGAAAAATAAAATAGAGAGGAAAAAAAGATAAAAAGAATAAGGAGGTTGGGTTGGGTCTGAATCTGAATATGATGACTTTTTATTTTTTGTTTAACATAATTTTAGCCTTTAAAAAATATCAGAATCTTAGTTGTTTTCTTTTTATTATTGTTTTAAATATAATTATTACAATAATTATTTTTTAGTCCAACACATCACCAAACATAGGTCTTCACTATTTTTACAATCCAGCTTCTTAGTCCGACGTGGCACCAAACGTAGGTCAATACTTAATCCAGCTTAAGCCAATCCAAGCCAATCCAAGACAATCCCAAGATTTAATCCAGTCCATGACAATCCGCCATACCAAACGGCCCCTATATGTGCAGTGAGTGACATTCTCTTTTGTAAGCCCAACATTGTTGCAATAACTCTCCCACAACTGATCTTGAAATTTATAGAAGTAAGTACGTGTGTATATATTAGCCATTTGTCTATCCATCATTATAGGACACTTAGTTTTTTCCTTCTCATTGATATCAGTGTGATCTACCATCAATGCCAAGTGTCATTGGTGTAAAAGTCCTGTATTAAATTGAACCATAAAGTCCACCAAGGAATTTTTTTTGGCAAATACCTCTTGCGCTGCCAGCATCGACGCCTCGGACTAGCGGCACGGCTTAGACTGCGCTAGGCTGCCACGTCTCCTCGGAATTAGCGTGTTTCCGTCTTATTAGAGGAAAAAGAAAAATAAAAAAAAAATATGCCCAGTGACAGCTGCCGCAGTAGCAACCAATGCTAGCAGTCATCGTAGTAACCACCACAGCTGGCAGCAACATAAGTCATGAGGACAACCAGCTGGGCCCACCCAGCTGGTCCTCGTCACGAAGAAAAAACAGAGAAAAAAAAAAACAAATTTGACCTTCCTTGGTGTGCACGGCGACTCCTCTCCTCAACTAGTAGTACAATTCTTTAAGATCTCTCTCACAAGCTAGAAAGTAGAGGAAACAAGTTTGCAATTTGAATAGGAGTGAAGAAAAAAGCCTTGTATTTATAAAGATTGGGCATCTTATGTCAAGAAGGAATCACAAGCCTATTCCCATTGGGAGCTCAACTCCAAGAAGAAGTCAAAAGCCTACTCTAATTAGGAGCCTAACTTGCAAAAGGAGCCCAACTCAAAGAAGAAAGCCCAGATGCAATTGGAAAGCCCGATAAATATTTCTCTTCTCCTTCATGCCTCACAAGCGCCTTGCAAAAGCTGGGGGGGCATTTGTGGAAACATACCAACCAATAAGAAGATGACAAGTGGAAAAGGAAAATTCCTTAGGTCAAACTAATTACCCTAATTAAATTCTATTTTAGCTACTAACTTAGGCATCGGAGGACCTTTGCCCAACACGCCCAAGGTGTGGTCTATTTACTCCTATTTGTTTTGCATGGATCGAGGAAGAGAGGGAAGGAAACTCGAAGGGCGAAGAATCTACACGCAAATATTCTCCCGTGAAAAATTTGCACAAATAATAGGGTAGGGCGGGTTGAGTTAGGAAGAGGTTAGGTCAGGAGGGGGAAAAGGGATAGGAAAAGGTGGGTTGGGGAGGGGCTCTAAGATTGGACCAAAATGACCTCTATATTAGAGTAATTTGACATAAATTGGGGATTGTCTTTGAATTGCTTGAAATTGAAATTACATTGATAAAATTAATCAAATTGAAACTACAGGGATGGTAAAAGTGGTAAACTACAGAGACTAAAAGTGACTTTTTGCCTTCAAAAAATAATAACACTTTTGGGGGTGGGTTAAGGGCCAGTTTGGCATTGCTATTTTATGAAAATAATTGCTGTCAGATTTGCTGTGAGAGAAAGTAGTTTGGCGTTTGGTAAACTTTTTGTTAAAAGTGTTGTTGGTAACGATTCCCGCATAATCAGAAAATGATTGCTGGATAATCATTAAATCTAGCGCCACTTCGAAACTAATTCCTGCATAATCAAAAAATGAAAGCACCTCATTAGCTGCTTTCCCTTATAGCTTTCTCTCATAGCAATTTTTAACAATAAGTGATTTTTCTCATAGTTTATCAAATGGACTGGGCTTCTCAAAAAATTTTAAAAATCACTAATCACCCCAAATAAGCAATGCCAAACGGGCACTAAGTCATAAAAAACACTTTTATGCAACGAGGATATAACTGTTTTGATATCTCGGTCAATAACCCAATGACGCCAAATAAATTTTCCACATTTTATTGTGTTATTAGCTGAGATGTTTTACTATCCTCATTAGTAACAAGTAAGTTTTACTGCGTCTTGCTGTTTCACTTGAAGCTTTTTATCATACTGTGACTCTGCGAGTCCAACCTGAGGCAATGTCTGCAGTGAGAGATCCAACCATTAAGCTCTTCGGGAGGAATATTCCGGTGCCGGAACTCCAGATTCCGGATATGTCTGTACATAATTCCAACGAAGAGTGTTGCGTTGTAGATATGCCCATAGCTGCCATGCCATGGTAAGCTTCATATGCCAATGGACTCTAAGCTTCTTTGGTGTGGGAGCAAATTTCCTCCCACAAGAATATTCGATTGAGATTCCTCTTCCTTTGTCGTCGTCTCCTTCTCCCTGCAAAATAGATCGGAGTAAAAGGACCACACCCGGGGGTGTTGGCCAAAGGCCCTCCGATGCCTAAGTTAGGTTGGGTATTTCAAGGAAAACTGGGTGGCTGGAGCCTTGTGTGAGGGAGAGAAAGAATATGGTGGCTAGGGTTTGTGAAGAATAATTTCTGCAGAGTTTGAGTAGGAATTTAGACGTACCTTAACCCTTGTGCGTAGCCAAGTATTTATAGGAGCCTCGGAGGCTAGGGTTTTAGAGGAATAATTCCGTAGATGGAAATGAATTATTCCTCCCCGATTAGGTGAGATTTGATTAATTAGGGATTTGATTTATTTGATTTAAATCAAATCCCTAATCGGGGTAGGAATCAAATCAATCCCAATTTTAATTAGGTAACTCTCAATTTAATTGGGTAACCCCCAATTAAATTGAGTAACTCCTAATTAGGTCAAATAATCCCCAAATGGAAGGAATTATTTGACCTAGGGTGATTTAATTCGGTTCCCACAAATGCCCCCCAGCTTCTGCATGGCGCATGGTGGCATGTAGGAGATGTGAATTATCTGTTGGGCTATCCAGCTGTAACTGGGATTCCTTCCTGGATTTGGGCTCCTGCGTGGAGGAGGTCTTTGACTTGCCAATTGGACTTTGACTTGGAAATCTAGCTGTAACTGGGCTGGAGGCAGGCTGGCCTGCTACTGAAGATGTTGAAAGATAGAAGCTGCATGGCTCGGACCTAAGCGATCTGCCAGTCAAGCAGGAGGAGTCCTCGATCGAGCTCCTTGAGGAGAAGAAGGCTAGCAATAGATCTACCCGCGATGAAGCCGGAGTCTCATGATCAAGGGATACGTCTCCACAGCGAAAGCAGCCGAGACCTCCTTCTGCCACGAGCAAGTCTTCCTCAAGAGGCTCAAGAGGGGTCTCACCTACTGATAAGGTCCATACGAGGGTTGCTCATGCCTCGTCTGCTGGGATCAGACACCTCGTTAGCGCGAACAACAACAAGGTCAATGGCATGCAGGAGGTCCGAGATATTCTGCTCAAGTCTCCGCCCGAACTGCCCAAAACCCATGATCTGCCTTATAAAGAGGCTACAGAAAAGTAGGGTTTGGGTCTCTTGCACTGATCCGGGGATCAAACTGAGAGGACTGTGCCTCTGTTCAGCAGTCACGACTCGTTTGCAAAGCCACGAACAATCAAGCGCGGAGCTGAGTCAATGTTGCAAGTTGTAGCCAAGAGAGGTAAAGAGTCGTCTGCTCAAGAAAAAAGTCCTTCAGTTGAGGTAAGCTCTGCTGGCCAAGTTTGACACTTATGTTGAAGCCACGGAGGCATTCAAGCATGAAATTGCTACTAATGCAAACAAGCTAGGATACTTGGACTGCAGGAACGGTGCTCCTCCTTGTTGCCTTCTCGAACATGAAGATGGTGAGCAGCTCTATCTTGACTTGCCCCCTGCTCAAAGTGAGCAGATCAATGCTGTGGATGTAGAAGCAATTGAAGAGTAGGTAACTGATGAAGTTGCAATGGAGGAAGACGACGCCAAAGGTGGCACGACTGATGAGGTTAGGGCAGATGCAGAGGAGGAGGCAGCTGGGGCTGCCGAGCAGATGGTGTCGATTGAGCAGAATGAGGCTCATTTCTTGTTGAACTTGGCTAGTTGGCCACTTTGCTATGGAATTTTCAGTTATCTTTCAAACTTCAATTCTCATTGTATCTTGTAAGTGTATATCCAGAGACATAGCACTTAAAAGAGACTCCATTGAGTTTGTACTCGAGAAGTAGCTTGCCTACAATGGAGGTAAGGCTTGTCGCCTGCAAGCGTATGTCGGGGACATAGCGCTCGAAAAAGACTCCATGAAGTTTGCACTCGAGAAGTAGCTTGCCTTCAGTGGAGGTAAGGCTTGTCGCCTGTGGGCGTATGTTGAGGACATAGCGCTTGAAAAAGGCTCCATTGAGTTTGTACTCGAGAAGTAGCTTGCCTGCAATTGAGGTAAGGCTTGTCGCCTGCGAGCGTATGTCGGGGACATAGTGCTCGAAAAAGACTCCATGAAGTTTGTACTCGAGAAGTAGCTTGCCTTCAGTGGAGGTAAGGCTTGTCACCTATGGGCGTATGTCGGGGACATAGCGCTTGAAAAAGGCTCCATTGAGTTTGTACTCGAGAAGTAGCTTGCATGCAATGGAGATAAGGATTGTCGCCTGCGAGAGTATGTCGGGGACATAGCGCTCGAAAAAAGACTCCATGAAGTTTGTACTTGAGAAGTAGCTTGCCTTCAATGGAGATAAGGTTGGTCGCCTGCATGTATATGTTTATGGGACATAATGCTCGAAAAAATACTTCATTGAAAAGCTTGCTCTTGTATTGATGTTGGTGTGACTACATCGCTTTATTGAATAAAAGAAATGGACAACATAGATAACATCAAAAGCAGTTCATCTTCAATGCGAGTAGGGGAGGCTCGTCGCCTGCTAGGAGCCCAGCTGGTGAGCGAAGGGCTTTACGGATAGTATCTTCGAAGGTCGTGTGTGTTCCACTGTCTTGGAATTTCTTTCCCTTCTAAAGTGTTGAGGGTGTAACTTCCTTTGCCCCCAGGTCAGCTGACCACATAGGGGCCTTCCCAATTGGGCTTCATCTTCTTTGACCCTTGCCTTGGTGCTGTGATGAAACTCTTTATGAGCACAAGGTCCCCAGGTCGAAACTGTCTGATCTTGGCCTTCTTATTATAGTGGGATGTCAGCTGCTGTTGGTAGGCTGCCACTCGAACAATGGCCTTTTCTCGTTCTTCTTCAAGCATATCAAGGTTGACTTTCATCTGCTTGCAGTTTTGGTCAAGACTGCCCACCTCAATGCTCATGGAAGGGACTGTGATGTGTAGGGGGATGATTGCTTCTATCCCATAGGCTAGAGAAAATGGTGTCTCGCCGGTTGATCTCCTTTTGGTTGTGCGATAAGCCCACAGGACTCCCGGTAGCTCGTTGACCCATTTTCCTTCTGCGCCTTCCAGTCTTTTCTTCAGGCAGTCCAGCACAATCTTGTTGGATGCCTCTGCTTGGCCATTGCCTTGCAGGTATCTGAGGGTTGACAGGTGCTGTTTGATGCCATACTTCGCAAGGAATGCGGTGATCTGCCTGCCCACGAACTGTGTACCATTGTCGGTGACTATCGACTGCGGGCATCTGAATCGGCAGATGATGTTCTTCCAGATAAATCATTCGACATCAGCTTCCTTGGTAGAGGATAAAGCCTCGGCCTCGATCCATTTGGTGAAGTAATCTGTGGCGACGATCATCATCTCCTTGTTGGCAGGTGCTGTCGGTATAGGTCCCACCAGGTCGATGGCCCATTGCATGAAAGGCCATGGACTGTTCTGCGGATGGTATTCCTTAGCTTGCAAGCCAGGGATTGGCTTAAATCGTTGGCATTGATCACATCTTCGAGCATACTCCGTGGAGTCTTAGCGCATGGTAGGCCAGAAATATCCTATGCTGAGAGCCTTCTGGGCAAGCGATCTACCCCAGCGTGATTTTCACATTCGCCGTCGTGTATTTTGCAGAGAACCTTGAGCGTCTACGGGTACTTGATGCAAGTAAGATAAGGGCTGGAGTATGATCTGCGAACAAGCATGTCACCTTTCATGTAGTACCTCGCAGCCTTCTGTTTGATTTTTTGGGCCTCGGACTTGTCCTTGGGTAAGTTTTCGTTAACCAGGTAGTCAATGATGGGGTCTTGCCAGCTAGGATCCTCGTCGATCTACATCAAGTTTGGCTGCTCTGCCTCTTCTATGCTTGCTAGTGCGTCTGCGTGCGCGTTCTCTACTCGAGGCACTTGTTGGATGGTGAAGGTAGGAAACGCCTTCAACAGCTCTTGGACTTTGTCAAGGTACAAGATCATCCTTGGGTGCTTCGCTATGTATTCTCCAGAGGCTTGATTTGTGATCAGCTGGGAATCTGAGTAGATGGGCAGCTTCTTGATTAACAACTCCTTTGCCAAGCACAAGCCAGTGAGCAATGCCTCGTATTCAGCCTCGTTGTTTGAGGCCGGGAAGCCAAGCGTGATAGCTTGCTCCAACAGGGTTCCATCCGGGGTGATGATGACGACGCCTGCTCAAGCTCCTTTTTGGTTCGACGCTCCGTCTATGCGCAACTGCCACATGTCTCTGAGTTGGTCAGGTTCAACGGAGGTCTTGTCTGCTCTCGAACTTTCCTTCTTTTTGCTGACCAGCTTCTTTTCTTCAGCTAATGGCGTGAATTCTGCGACAAAGTCTACTAAAGCATGGGCTTTTATTACAGTCTTCGGCCGGTAGAGGAGGTCGTATTGGCTTAGCTCTATATCCCACTTCGTGAGTCGTTGAGACACGTCAGGGCTGTGCAGGATTGACCTCAAAGGAAAGTCGGTCATGACGATGACTCAGTGAGCTTGGTAGTAGGGTCGCAGCTTTCTCGCGTAAACTACAAGGGCCAAAATGAGCTTCTCCAATTTTGGATAGCGAGTCTCTGCATCGAGAAGGGCTTTTGACGTGTAGAATACCGGATGTTGGGCCCCCAGTTCTTCTCGGATGAGAGCTGAGCTGACGACCGAGTTGGACACTACCAGGTACACGAACAAGTCTTCACCAGGAACTGGCTTCGAGAGCAGGGGAGGTGAAGTGAGGTAAGTCTTTAGATTCTGGAAAGCTTCTTCGCACTCCTCGTCCCATTTATCTCATTGCCCCTTCTTCAAAGCCCTGAAGAATGATCTACACTTGTCGGTAGATCTCGAGAGGAATCGGTTGAGGGCCGCTGCTCTACCCGTCAGACTTTGTATTTCCTTTACTGTTGAAGGTGACTTCATCTTGAGAATGGCCTTGATTTGGCGTGGGTGCGCCTCGATACCTCGTTGAGTTACTAGGTATCCCAGGAATCAGCCGGAGATACACCGAACATGCATTTACTTGGATTCAACTTCATGCGATACTGTTGGAGCAGGCTGAACGCCTCCGTGAGGTTCTTGATGTGGTTTGCTCGCTTAGGGGCTTTGACCAGCATGTCGTCCACGTACACTTCTATGGTTTTGCCGATCTGCTCCTCGAAAATTTTATTCACGAGCCTTTGGTATGTTGCTCCAGCATTTTTTAGCCCAAAGGGCATGACCTTGTAGCAGTAGGTCCCTCTCTTGATGATGAAAGCGGTCTTCGCCTTGTCATCCTCGTGCATCAAGATTTGGTTATAGCCTGAGTAGGTGTCCATGAAGCTGAGCAGCTGATTGCCGAAAGTTGAATACACGAGCTGGTCGATTCTCGACAGTGGGAAGTTGTCTTTAGGGTAAGCTTTGTTGAGGTCGGTGTAATCGACGCAAACTCTCCATTTGCCCTTTTTTTTATTTCGCCACCAGTACAACGTTGGCCAGCCATTCTGAGTAGGAGACCTCTTCAATGAAGCCGGCAGCTAGAAGCTTATCGATCTCGGCTTCGATGATCGCAACTCGCTCGGGAGCGAAGTTGCGTCTCTTCTGCACCACGGGTTTGCTGGCGGGGTTAACATGGAGTCGGTGGCAGATGATGTTCGGGTCGATGTCAAGCATGTCAGATGGGGACCACGCGAACATGTCATTGTTCTTCTGGAGGAAGGTGGTCAGCTCCACCTTCTCGTCTAGGCTTAGGCGCAAGCCGATCCGCGCTTTTTTGTCTGGCTAGTCAAGATCGAGGGGTACTAACTCTACGTCTTCCTCAGGCTTCCAACCTTGTTCAAGGGAGCCTTCCGGGCCGATTCCCTTGTCTCGATCCTTCTAGTCTGGTTTCTGGCGCGAGCCGATTTGCGCTTCTTTGTCTGGCGGGCCAGGATCAGGGGGTACTAACTCAACGTCATCCTCAGGCTTCCAACCCTTTTCAGGGGAGTCTTCCGGGCGGATTCCCTTGCCTTGATCCTGGCTCCTTAATTGCTATTGTGAGGTAGCAACTCCCTTCCCGTTCGGGCTTGCTTGTCTGCTGGGAGTGTTTCCTGCCACGTAAGTAGCCTGCATTACTGGTGTGAACTGCAGCTGCTTGCTCTTCTTGAGCCCTTGGGCTGTGCATCTCCTTGCCATGGCTTGGTCACTGTTGATCTACTCGATCCCGCCACCAGGGATGAGGTAGCGGATGGCTTCGATCTTGTTGATCCATGGTCTGCCTAAGATTTCGTTGTAGGGAGAGATCTCGTCGATGACCATGAAGGTTTGTGAGCAGACCACCGGGGGTGAGTGGATGTCAAGGTCGATTGTCCCAACAGTAATTGATGTGGGCCCATTGAAGCCGGTGAGCGATCTGGCAAGTTTGCTGATCTTGGGCTCCAATCCCATCTATTGGATAACAGATAGTTGCAGGATATTGGCTGCGCTGCCCTCGTCCACGTAAACTCGCTCGATCACAGCTTATTCAATTTGGATGCAGATTACTAGGGCGTCATTATGCGGCAGATCAAGCCCGGTCAAGTCCTTATTCTGAAAGCCAATGATGGGTGTATCTACAATGACTAGTACGCCCGTTGTGACTTGGGAAATGTAAGTCGCATGCGCGATCTTTCTCTTGCACTCCTTGGTGGTCAACCCAGACTCCTGGGAATCAGCTAGAATGGTGTTGATCCGTATGACCTTTTGGGAAGGTTCCTTGGCAGCTGCATCGCGATCCTCGATCTGCTGGATGGCCTTCTTTGCGACGAATTCCGTGCAGTGGCCGTCTCTGACCAGCTCCTTAAGGTGCCTTTTCCAAGCATTGCAGTTGTTGGTGTAATGACCATGCTCCCTATGGAATGCGCAGTATTTACTAGTGTCCCTCCTAGATGGGTTCCTCTCAGGGGTGGCGGCCTTCTCACCCATGGCTTGTCCTTCACTTGTGCCAGGATCTGGTGGATCGGGATAGTGAACTCAGTGAAGGTTCCTGTTTCCGAGCCTCCCTCTTGGGGTCGCGATCTGCGCTTGTCTCTGGCTTTGGGCTCGAAGTTGTTGCTCTTTCGACTCGCCTGCCTTGTTGGGTGATCAGCTTGCTTGCTGGCTTTCTTCGCCGCAATATGGTCATCGTCCCAAAGTGCGTAGCGCTCTGCCGTCGCGAAGACTTCTACCAAGGTTTGGCTTGGAGTTATGGCCAGTTCACGATATAGCTCGTGTTCGGTTGGCAAGCCCTTCTTAAAAGCTGAGGATGCAACTTGGTCATTGCCTTCTCAGCCTTAAACCATCTGAGGTAGTCTCGAAGGGACTCGTCTGGTTTCTTGTGCAGGTTGAACAAGTGGTCTGCATGCTTTCTGACCGTCTTGTAGGAGGTGTACTCCTTTATGAAGATGAGGGCAAACTCCTTGAAGTTGCCTATCGACGTGGATGGTAGAGTATGGAACCATTCTTGAGCTGCTCCTCGCAGAGTCATCGCGAAGACTTTGCATATCAAGGCGTCGTCTGCCTTGTATAGGATCATGGCACTCTTGAAGTGCCTCAAATGGCTCTCAGGGTCAAAGTCTCCTTTGAAAGGAGTGATGGATGGTGTTGTGAACTGCTTTGGCAGCAGAGCTCGTTCCACCTCGTCGGTAAAGGGCGAGCAGTCGACTCGATCAATTTCCTTGTGCAAGGCCTCATCCGTGCTTCCTTTAAGTTAGAGACTTTGGAGTCGGTCATTCACTAACTTCTCGACATCCTCTACCCGCAGGGATGGCGGCTCGGGTCGATGTGGCGCCACTGGTTAACTTCCTCCTCAGCTCCCAAAGGTCGATCCCCTTGGTTGCTCTGCCCGTGGGACAAATTGGGAGATTGAGCTGGTGAGGAGTCCTCTATGGCTTGTTGCCGTGTATTGGTTCTCGAGCGGGCTGGTGAGCGTCAATCGTTGCGCTCGTCACGCGATTGTTCACGAACTCGGGCTCCTTGTGTGCCCAGCCTAGAACGGATACTTCCTTGTGGGCCCAAGCGAGCATGGACATTGGACTGTGGGCCCAACCTCTCATGTACATTGGTCCTTGGACCTAACCTCGAACGGATCGTCGACCGGCTCAAAGTGCGACTTGCAGATGTCTGCGTTTTGTCAGCACGATCTCGTTCTCTCCCCTGCCCGTTCGCCCCTGTCTGACCAGCTTGGGATCTCTCGAACTGCTCGTTGGCATGCTCGTGCGTCCTCCTCTCCTCGTCATGGGGTCCAAGGTTAGGGCCTTGGTTCAAGTTGATCTGCCTGAGTAGCTGGCCAATCAAGTTGTTTTGATCGTCGACACTTTGTTTGAGTTGATCAACCCGTGAGTTAAGGTCCACCTAACCAGAGGTGTGCATTGAGCCCAATGGCATATGGGCTAGGGCTCCATTAGAAGAGTACACAGGTGCATACGTCAAGTGTGGTGGCAGAGGAGGGAGAGAATGGATTTGCTCCAAGACTGGGACAGCGTCGAAGTAGCCGTGGGGCTGTGCAGCAAATTCGGCAGCTGAGTGGTGTGGCTACTGCTGTGTTTTGACGGCAGGATGACGTCGTAGAATAGCTCCGACCGTTGGCACTTGCGGTTGCAAGGCTGTGGAGGTCTCGGGACCATGCGGCGACTGTTCTGCAATTCCGGCAGTTGGAGGTGGCTGTGAAGCGCTAGGAGGCAGTCGCAAGGCGTTGGCAACCACGATTCCGTGAGGTTGTAGAGAGGTTTCCACCACGACACCATGAGACGGGCCTGTCGTGGTGGTGTTACTCTTCGTACGTATTGTATCGACCATGGTTGATTGGAAAAAAGTGTGGAAAATGGATTTGGAGCACGCTTTGAGTGTTATTTCGCGCTCTCAATGAAAGCACCAATTTGTGGGAGCAAGTTACCTTCCACAAGAATATTCAATTGAGATTCCTCTTCCTTCGTCGTTGTCTCCTTCTCCCTGCAAAATAGATTGGAGTAAAAGGACCACACCCGGGGGGTGTTGGCCAAAGGCCCTCCGATGCCTAAGTTAGGTTGGGCATTTCAAGGAAAACCGGGTGGCCGAAGCCATATGTGGTGGCCGGAGCCTTGTGTGAGGGAGAGAAAGAATATGGTGGCTAGGGTTTGTGAAGGATAATTTCTGCAGAGTTTCAATAGGAATTCAGACGTACCTTAACCCTTGTGCGTAGCCAAGTATTTATAGGAGCCTCGGAGGCTAGGGTTTCAAAGGAATAATTCCGTAGATGGAAAGGAATTATTCCTCCCCGATTATGTGAGATTTGATTAATTAGGGATTTGATTTATTTGATTTAAATGAAATCCCTAATCGGGGTAGGAATCAAATCAATCCCAATTTTAATTAGGTAACTCTCAATTTAATTGGGTAACCCCCAATTAAATTGAGTAACTCCCAATTAGGTCAAATAATCTCCAAACGGAAGGAATTATTTGACCTAGGGTGATTTAATTCGGTCCCCACATTTGGGTTGCTATATTTTGTTTTCTTAACAAGCCTTTGCGTTTTTTACTTTTTTCTACTCTGTTTCCATTTTTGGTATCTGGGCTTCTACTGCTCTACAAGTTTCTTTTTCTATTTTGTAGAAAATCACTTATAACTGACTGCTTTGTAGTCCCTTCCTCCAAGGTTAGGGTTTTAGTGCCGCCAGTCTCCAGTACAGGTTGGTTAGGGTTTCTAAGTGATTGCTTGTGGTTCACGGCTGATTTCAACGGTGTCTGTTTCATCACACGTACAGTGTGGAATACGGCGGAACTATTGTTCAAGCAGGGTTTGGGTGTTGCCTTCGGCGTACAGAGGGAAGCACTTTTGTTCAAGCGGGGTTTGGGTGTTGCCTTCGGCTTACAGAGGGAAGCATTGAGTGGATGATGGCGGCTGTTGATGAACTGGTATCAGGTCTCACCTCTTCCTTGGCAATTTCAGAATCTGAATCAGTGGAGGTTGTCGGGTTAGAGGATCTGGGAAACTTGAAGGCTGAACGGTTCTTGCTTGTTGGGAAATTGCTCACTTCAAAGGCGTTTCATAAGGAGGCTTTATTTGGCACGTTGAAGAGGATTTGGCATACCAGGGAGGAGTTCACTGCGGTGTCTCTGGACGACCCCAAGAGGTTCCTGTTCTCTTTCAAAACAGATTTCGATAGGAAGAAGGTGATGAGGGGCTCCCCTTGGACTTTTGATAGGGCGTTGTTGCTACTGGCGAGCACTGATGGTGAAGTGGATCCTATGTCCGTTTCGGTGGATTCGCAAAGTTTTTGGGTGCGTGTGCGCCGTATTCCGCCGATTTTTCTGACCCCGGCCATGGGAGAAAAACTAGGTAATTTTTTGGGTACGTTCTACATGGTGGATCGTGGCTTAAATGGAGACTGCTTGGGGAGCTTTCTACGTATCAGGGTGGGTTTGAAAATCAATGAGCCGCTGAAACGATGTGTCACACTGCGTTTGTCGACAGATGAACCGGCAAAACAGTATGAAATCGAATATGAGCGGCTCCCGTATTTCTGTTTATATTGTGGGCGACTGGACCACGTGGGTGCTGCATGCAGTGTCAAGGCCTCAGGGGCTATTGAAGTTGAACAATACAGACGGTGGAAAACGATAATGAAGGATGTGTATAGTATCCGGGCAGAGAATCAGTTAACAGGCCAGCGGCTAGGTTTGTTTGATGACGAACCTCAAAAGGATGACACGGCTTCGATGCCGTCCAAGCGTACGGGGGTCGTTCGATCCTTCGACGAGGCCTTTGACGGGCAAGAAATGATGGAGATGGATAGTGGGATGGATTACCCCTTGGCGCAAGTCTTTAAAAGGCGTCGAGTGCACAAGGAAAAGGAGGTCACGGTCTCCTCACAAGGGGCCGATGGTGATGTGGTTGGCCACAGGGAAGGTAGGGTGCATCTGAACCAAGAGGTCGCTGAGGCTGCGAGATCGGATATGGGTCCCCTGCGGCTGGATGGGGATATCTCACAGATTCTTCCTACTGCTCCAAGGAATTTGGACAAGGGCAAAACAGTTTTGGGGGAAGATATCACTGCGGCTTCTGCTATCTTGGGGCCGCCAACCTCATTCTGCAAAGGTAGTATACGACGTGGCTTTCAGCGAGGCCGTGCCAGGCCCCGGGGGAGTCCGGTGATGACTGATAATACATCTGGTGCTAAGCGCACACCCGTGATGGGTCCCGGGGGTCGGGCCCATCACGAGCAATGACAATCTTATGCTGGAATGTTCGGGGTCTGGGCAACCCACGAACATTCCGAGCTCTGAGATTCCTTCTCAGAGATAAAAAGCCTCGTATCATCTTTTTGTCGGAGACCAAAAAGACGGTGCGCCAAATGGAGTGTGTGCAACGGCAGTTGGGTATGATGGGGTGCTTCAATGTGGGAAGAGAAGGAAGGGCGGGGGGTTTAGCTTTGTTATGGCAACACGGAGTGGAAGTATCTATTCTTTCTTCTTCTCCAGGTCATATTGACGCTATTTTAAAGGGTGTGGATATGGAGACTTTCCGCTTTACTGGGTTTTATGGTAATCCTGAAACGAGGTTACGACGACACTCTTGGGATTTGCTACGACGAATTGCAGGGACAGTTCAAGGGCCATGGCTTGTAGGTGGGGATTTCAATGAAATACTTGAGGCTCATGAGTACTTGGGTCGCCGTTTCCGACCAATGTCACAAATGAGGGCCTTTCGGGAAGCTTTGGAGGAGTGTGGTTTGACAACAATTTGATTTCAGGGGTATAAGTTTACATGGTCTAACCGGTGGCAAGGTGATGGGAATGTAAAGCTTCGGCTGGATAGAATGGTGGCTAATGGTGACTTTGTTAGGACCTTTCCTGAGGTCACAACGCATCATCTGAATTCTATGGTGTCTGACCATCTCCCTTTGTTGTCATATTTAAGACCAAGTACTTGGGCACGGAAGCATAAGCGGTTTTTGTTCGAGGAAATGTGGACTACTGTTGAGGGTTGCCAAGACGTCATTACGCATGCTTGGGAGTCTGAGACTGGAACTGTCGTAGAGAAATTGAAGGCATGTCAAGGGCCTCTGCGGACGTGGAATAATGACCATGTAGGACGAATACCCACAAAGCTCCGAAGTCTGCAGCGGAAGTTAGATGACACCCAAAGCAGAAGGTCTTCTCCAGTAGTTGAGGCTCAACAGAGAGATATTTGTAGGGAAATGGATGTGTTACTGGAACGAGAAGAAATGTTGTGGAGGCAGAGATCGCGAGTCTCATGGATGAAATATGGGGACAAAAATACTAGATTTTTCCATGAACATGCAAAAATGCGGGGACGACGGAATCTAATTAAGACTATTGTAGATGATCAGGGGATATGGCGTACATCTACGGAAAGTATTGGCATTGTTTTTTGTGATTATTTTCAAGGCTTGTTTGCTTCAAATGGACTTCATGAGGCAGGGGCAGTCACTGAGGTGGTCAAACCGATACTCACTCCATCTCAAAATTTGCGCCTCAACCAAGTTTTCTTAAGGGAGGAGATCGAAACTTCTTTGGGTCAAATGTTTCCTACTAAGTCTCCAGGAGTGGATGGTATGTCGGCACTGTTTTATCAGAAGTATTGGGGGGTGGTAGGCAATGATGTGGTAGGGTACTGCCTTAATGTATTGAATGGGGGTGCCAGTGTGAAAGCAATTAATCACACACTTTTGACGCTCATTCCTAAGGTTGACAATCCGGTAAAAGTTACGGAGTTTCGGCCGATTAGTTTGTGTACAGTAATTTATAAGATGATTTCCAAGACTATAGTTAACAGGTTGAAGCCTATTATGCCGCTTATCATCTCCGAGTTTCAGAGCGCGTTTGTCCCTACACGGCTGATTACGGACAACATTCTTGCTGCTTTTGAAAGCATCCATGCTATTAAACGGCGTGGTGGGAGTAAGCTGAAGAAAATGGTACTAAAGCTGGATATGTCTAAAGCTTATGACAGGGTGGAATGGACATTTATTGAGGCTATGCTTAAGCGTTTGGGCTTTACCGATAGGTGGGTGCAGCTAATCATGGATTGTATATCCACTGTTACATACTCTGTTCAAGTTCGGGGGGTGGCGTCGGGACTGATTGTGCCATCAAGGGGGCTGCGTCAGGGAGATCCTCTCTCTCCTTATCTGTTTTTAATTTGTGCGGAGGGACTGTCTGCTTTGCTTTCTAACGCACTCAGAATCAAGCGTATTAGCGGCATTTCCGTGGCTCAGGGAGCACCTACTATTTCTCATTTATTTTTTGCAGATGATAGCCTATTTTTTTGTAATGCCCATCTTGCTGATTGTGCTTATTTGCTTCAAATTCTCAGCATGTATGAGAGAGCATCTGGTCAGAAAATAAATTTTGATAAGTCTGCAGTTTGTTTTAGCCCCAACACTGATCCGGTGATGAAGCAACTGATTGCTGAAATGCTTGGAGTGCCGATTGTTACATGTCATGAACGCTACCTTGGGCTGCCCACCTTAGCTCAACGCAACAAATCCCGGATGTTTAATCATGTGCGAGAACAAGTGTGGCGCAAGCTTAATACTTGGGATACGAAGTTGCTGTCAGCGGCGGGCAAGGAGGTCTTAATTAAGGCGGTTGGTCAGGCACTACCTACTTATACAATGGGAGTATTTCAGCTGCCAAAATCTTTGTGTCAGGAATTATCTGCTATGATTGCAAGGTACTGGTGGGGGAAGAGTGGTAGGAAAGGAATTCATTGGTTGGGTTGGAGAAAATTGTGTAAGCCAAAATGGCTGGGAGGCCTTGGTTTCAGACACTTTGAAGCTTTTAATAAAGCCATGGTCGCAAAACAGGCTTGGCGAATTTTAGAGAACCCCACCTCTCTGGTGGCTAAGATGCTTAAAGCCCGATATTTTCCAGAGGATGATTTTATGCAGGCTAGTTTGGGGAGTTCGCCGTCACTGATATGGAGATCTATTCTGTGGGGACGTGAGGTTATTGAGGATGGCTTGCTTTGGAGGGTGGGCAATGGAGCTTCTATCCGTGTTCTCCAAGATAAGTGGATTCCAAAACCATTTACCTTTAAACCATTGATGACTAGAGGGCTGGAGCAGACGTCTATGGTCTCTGACCTTCTAACGGCTTCTGGCTCTTGGAATTTGCCACTGTTAGAGCAACATTTTAGCTTGGAAGATTGGGATATCATTTCTGGCATCGCTTTGGGATCAGTTTCACAGTTGGGTGATAGCAAATATTGGTTTTTCTCAAAGAACGGGAAATATTCCGTTAAAACTGGGTATCGTGTGGCGGAAAGGCAGTGCGATGAGAATTTTGGAGTGGGAGGATCGGATCAGAGTGCTCAAGAAGGCTTCTGGAAGCGAATTTGGAAGCTAGCTGTCCCCAACAAAATTAAGATGTTGCTGTGGCGGGCATGTACTGAAATTCTGCCAACTGCAGTCAATTTATTTAAGAAAAGGGTGCTTCCATCTCATGTGTGTTCAAGGTGTGGGAACTATCCTGAAGATGCTTTCCACGCTTTGTGGTCGTGTAAAATGAGTCAAAAGCTATGGAAGTGTACCCATTTCATCCGACGAATTAATATGGCGGGGGGCACCTTCGCTGATGCTTTTGAGGCTGTGGCTTCAATGCTGTCGAAAGCTGACTTAGAGCGCTTTGCTTGTTGTGCGTGGAGTGCGTGGAAACTACGTAATGATTCTTTGCATGGGAAACAGATTACACGGGTGGATAATATGGTGGAAAACACGATGGAAATGTTGGAAGTGTTTAAATCTTGTGAGGAGCGGTCCAAGCTCCCCCTCGTCCCTCCGCAGGCCCATTGGTTGAAACCACGGGTCAATACTCTTCTCCTTAACTGTGATGGGGCTGTGGGACATGAGCAAGGTGATCGGGGTCTGGGGGGAGTTTGTCGTGACCACGCCGGAAACTTTATCTGTGGTTTCGCATCGTTTGGTCCACCTGGTTTGGATGTTTTGGGCACGGAGTTGGTGGCTGTCCGGGAAGGGTTATTGATGATGGGATACATGGGTTTTACTCGGTTTACCATTGGTCTTGATTCTCAAGAAGCTGTTTCTATTCTTAAAGATGGTTTGGATTGGTGGAGTAATATTGGTAATGTGGTGGAGGATGTTCGTCGGTTAATGGTTGATCGAGAGGTGGCTAGAGTGTTCTACCAACACCGGCAGGGTAATGGGGTGGCACATAGTCTAGCTCAACATGGGTTGAGAGTGAGATCTCGCCTTTTTTGGAAAGACCGTGCTCCTCCATGGTTAAGCATTCTTTTAGATAAGGATATAGCTATGGTGTAATTCATTGTTTGCTTTTGAGATGCGGTGGTACTCTTTTTCCTTGACCGGATTTTCCCCCATTGGGGGTTTTGGATGGCAAGGTTTTAATGAGGCCACACTAACGCTCTCCGTTTGTTTGTAAACGTTATCATTGGTTGGTGCTACGGTTGAATGAATCTTTCTATTTGATCAAAAAAAAAAAAAAACTGACTGCTTTGTTTAGCTTTTAAATTGTTATGTTTTGAATTTCAGGACGCTGTGTTCTTCCTTCATAGTACTTAAAATGTTAAATGCCATAAAGTTTTGCTGGATTTGCTTTACAAGCAGAAGGGGCAGCTTATAGAATGATTTCAACCAAATTTCCCCCCATCAATAAAAATCAGCATGAACCCACATTTTGTTTTTGTTTCTAATTCGTGGTTAGTTATTTTGGAAATCATAATTTGATAATGTGTGGATGATGTGAGTAGATTTATATAGTTTGCAACTTGATATATTGTATCTGGGCATGCTGCAGCTTCATTTTGTAACTGTAATTTGTTTTTAGCTTTTTCTTTGCCATTAACTTAATTTTTATTAATGCATGTAATTGATGTTATTGCTCATCTTTGATGCCGAATTCCTTGTTTTACATGCTGTGAATTAACTATAAATTGCTGTTATTGCGATTTGAGTGCCGTAAACAATCAAAATTTTCAATTTTCAGGGTGAGTGTAGAGAAATGGAGGACCCTTCTGTGAAAGTATCCTGCAAGCAAGATCAATTTTTCGAACTAGATAGAGGCAGTGAAAACAATCACCATGGTCAAATCTTGGAGAATGAGGGTGAAGTTGATTGTAATCCAGAAGAAGACTGCATTGCAAGTGATACTGATGATGGCAAAGAAAAGGCTTTCACAAAGCCAGACAAGGTTCTTCCTTGCCCTCGCTGCAACAGCTTAAAAACAAAGTTTTGCTATTTTAATAATTATAGTGTATACCAACCGAGGCACTTTTGCAAGAGGTGCCGAAGATATTGGACAGCCGGGGGAACAATAAGAAATCTTCCTTTAGGGACTAGGCGGCACAGGAATAAGCATTCATCATCACAGTATCATCAGGTTGTGGGCGAACCAAGTGCAGTACCAGTCACCCAAGGAGACACCCTTAACTTTGTTGGCCAACAGCATCTATCGCCTGTTCAACTTCCTGCCTCTCCAAAACCTGTCAATGGGATGAGGGAAGTCTTAAATTCTGGCACAGGTACAGTTTTAGTTGAATCTATAGCAACTGCGCTTAATCATAAAGACCAGAAGAGAAGTTCTGAAGATGGCTCTGCAGCTGCTGGAGATAATAGTGAGGAGCCCTCATCATCCAGCTCTTCCTTGACAGCCCCTACTTCACAGCAAAATGCATGCCTGGGAAAAGAAATGGAGCAGGTTGATCTGCCAAGATATGGAAACGATTATAATCTTACATATACTGAGCAATATTTTCCTGTTCCACAATGGGCTGAGAACCCAAGTTGGGGCAGCATGATGTTTGGACCTCATAGCAATAATCCTAATCCTTCTCATATGGGTTCTCTGCCTATGGTTACAGTTCCTGGTTTTTGTATTCCCAGTTTCATTTTCCCAATTGCACCTTCCTCATACCAGGGTTACATGCCAAGCTCGGATGCTAGAAAATGGAATGCTCAATTGGTTGGATCTGCTGGCAGCTTGTCACCTTCATCTTCCAATGGCAACAGCAGATGTTCAGACAATAGCTCGCCAAGATCGGGAAAATATTCTAGAGATGCAAATGTACAGGCAGGAATAAAAACAAAACAGTGCCTTTGGGTAGCCAA
This sequence comes from Prunus kanzakura, assembly GCA_020521455.1. Taxonomy (NCBI): domain Eukaryota; kingdom Viridiplantae; phylum Streptophyta; class Magnoliopsida; order Rosales; family Rosaceae; genus Prunus; species Prunus kanzakura. Next base: position 100,892 of record BPUM01001057.1, read on the forward strand.
GACATTGAGAATTTATGACCCAGATGAGGCTGCAAAGAGTTCTATATGGTCTACCTTGTGTATCAAACCTGATAAGAATGCACCTTGTTGTGAATTAAGACTAACTCACTGCCCTTAAAGATCTTGTTGTTGATGGACTTTGGACAAAGAACTCAATGATGGATGAGTCTTACACACACACACAGAAATTAACCAAGCACAAATGACACAAGTGTTTATAGAGATTCAGCAATTTGCCTACATCCTCTTTGGTGATCACCTTGAGAAATTTCACTAATGAAGATAGGTTACAACTTTGGTTTACAAAAGGAAACCCCCTTAGAACACTACCCTCACAATCTGTTTCTCTCACACCCTTGCTCAACACCTTGATACACTTTGAGAACTCTCTTGCTCTCCCCTTGGTTTTTCTGAAAACTCACACTACAAACTCTAACAACTCTCTATGTTTCCAGCTTTTGCCACTACCTATATTCAACATGCTTTCTCCCTTGTGTTATCTTACTTCATCCCATTACCTACACAAGCCAATGGACAAGAGATAGGATATCTGATTGTCCTCCACGTTCTTTCCTTTAGTCACCACTTAGACTAAATGTCAGATCAAGTAGGTAAATAGAATCCCACTCAGCCACCTCCATTAAAGCAGAAAATGGAGAGGAGATAATTCAAAATAAGATAACCAATTAGCCATGAGTGCTCTCCCAACTATCTAGCAGGTAGTCAACCCTCTTTTACCTCAGAAGTGACCCACTAAGCCTTTGAAATCTTGTGGAAAGCGATAGCCCTCGAAAACACAGTTGAAAACACGTAAGAAAACGTCACAGCACGACTCGGAAGACCGGTCGCCAGAATTTTTCCCTCCAGACTTTGATTCTGCTTCTAAACGACCGGTCGCAAATGCCTAGCGACCGGTCGCTCGTGCTCCTGCGACCGGTCGTAAATATCTGGCGACCGGTCGCTCGTTGATTTCGCTACAGACTTAGAATCTGCTTCTAAACGACCGGTCGCAAATGCCTAGCAACCGGTCGCTTTTAGGCAGACTTAAAATCCTCCTTTCAGCGCCAAAACCAACCTTGTATCCTTAGGTGAGCCATTTTTTCCAACACACCTATACTTAGAGGTGGTATTTTTAAAGCTTTCCAAAAGAAAACAGACACTAAATCCCAAACACCAAATGCTGATCGAGTTTTACAAGCAAACCCAGCAGCTCACTCACACTCTCAATTGTTCCAGGTGACCATGTAAAGGCGCTGATTGAGTTTGATATACAGAGTTATGTTTGAGGTTTGTCTACTGATATCCCAGTCTTTGTTCAGTAAAATCAAGAGTGAATGCTTATCATGTCTACATTCTAAGCTTAATTTGGTTGTGGAGGAATAAGGCAGAAGCTAGTTGAGACAATTTTCAGGCATTCTTTAGCTTTTCTCTTGAACAAAGAGTGAGTAGCCAGCCATCAAGATTGTTGTATAAGGTTTGGTTCTATAACAGGTGGCAAATTGAATTCTTAACAACCAAGTCATACATAACATGGTATATGTATCTCAATTTAATCGAAGACCATGGTGACAAATAAAAGGGAACGATTCCATGGAGGAGAGTTTAATATTCGGAAGGTAGAAATGCGACTCTGCGACTGAAGGTACAGTTTTCTTAATCCGCAGTCCACAGCCGTTGAGATCAGGATACTAACTCTTAATTTTTTTTTTCCTTCATAAATTTTGTAGGATTGATCTCTCTCTCACGTGTGAAACTTTTTGTATTTTATGTATTTTTCCAAGCCCTCTAACATGTATCAAGTATTCATATTGCAATGTGAACATCCATAGCCCCCTAAGTACTCCATCATGGGAGGTAAAAGTACGAAGAAATGTCAGTGATTGTCCATAACAACAAAATCTTGAGTCCGATTTGAATAAACTCCGAGTACATACAATTCATTGATCAGCCTATTATGGATTTTAGATCAATGGGGTCCGAGTTAGAATGCCCCGTACGTCAATATCGTAATGTTGGGGGAGGGGAAGAGGGGGAATTAAACTCAGGACATCGATGCATGGATTCTTTTCAAAGAAGGCAATTAGGCCTACTAAAAATGGGTCACATCACACTCCTAGTTTAACTCATTGCAATCCATTTGTGTGTGTAAAAATTATAAATTTCATAGTTCGAAGCGGCAGAAGCCAAACGAATGCCAAAATCGCTACACGTATGAAAGCATATACAGTATAAGAACTACTAGACAAAGAATACCATCTCATATACAGTATTTTCATAGGTCAGCAAATGGTCTGGGACTGCAAAGAAAGTTCATTTGGTACCAATTTATCTATCTCCAAATACAAGATTAGACAGAGTAAGAGCATCCGCAATGGGCTCCCTAAACCACCTCCTTAGATAAATTTTAGGGAGGAATTGTAAAAATGCAACTCCAACCATGCTCCCTATCCACCTCCTAAAATAGGGAGTCCTCTAGGAGCTCCTAAATCTGAGGAGAGAGAAAGGACTCTTAGTGGCTCCCTATAATTTAATGCTGCCTTATTTAATGAGTATTTCAAACCTTTATTTAATGCTAACTATTTTTTATTTTATTTTTTAATAGAGATGGACCAATCAAAAAAGAGTTATAGCATTTATGACTCTCCAAATTAGGGAGTATGGTTGGAGTTGAAATTTTTTAGAGAGCTCCTAAAATAGCTTTCTTAGAGCATCCGCAATGATGCTCCCTATTTCTTAGCCAAAATTTAGCTAAATATATAAGAAAGCTATTTTAGGAGCTCTCTAAAAAAATTCAACTCCAACCATACTCTCTAATTTGGAGAGTCATGAATGCTATAACTCTTTTTTGATTGGTCCATCTCTATTAAAAAATAAAATAAAAAATAGTTAGCATTAAATAAAGGTTTGAAATACTCATTAAATAAGACAGCATTAAATTATAGGGAGCCACTAGGAGTACTTTCTCTCTCCTCAGATTTAGGAGCTCCTAGAGGACTCCCTATTTTAGGAGGTGGATAGGGAGCATGGTTGGAGTTGCATTTTTACAATTCCTCCCTAAAATTTATCTAAGGAGGTGGTTTAGGGAGCCCATTGCGGATGCTCTTATATTTTTAGCTAAATTTTAGCTAAGAAATAGAGAGCATCATTGCGGATGCTCTAAGGCAGTGTTTTGACCAACCAAATTTAATTCCAAGCATTAAGAGCAGAAACGTCACAAAGTCAATCAAAATTTTGGTTGGGCTTGTTGTGGGACCCTGGAGCTCATCATGAGGTTAAAAAAAACATAACTTAATAAAATAACTAAACAAAATAAATAAACATTTTTAAAAAGAAAAAGGAATTAAGGCCTTGTGAAGCTTTTTTTCTTTTTTTATTTATAAAGAAAATGAATTTCATTAACATATCAAGAATACAGTATAAGATATGACAACGTGCAGACAAAGTGGCCTCATTAAAACCTGAACACTTATACATCTTGTATGGTACATTACATATGTCAAACAAAGTAGGGCAAATATTCAAATATACTCATATATGCTCATATTTTTATTCTTCTCCAATATGGAGGTATTTATATAAGTACAACCCTAAATAAAATAGGAAATATATCTAAATTACAATATGAAGTAAATCTCTATTACAATAGGACTAAATAATAATTGGTAAGTAACCCAAATTCTAATGAAATAAGGAACTAAAAACCTAACTAAGTAAGGACTCGCCAACACTCCCCCTCAAGTTGGGCAAAGATATTTCGCACGCCCAACTTGACAAGCGAGTCACAGAACACCATACTTGAGAAGCACCAATTGTAGAGAAGGTCTTTTCGTCAACCATGAGTGAAACAAGTAACAAACTAAAGCAAAGTTCGCAGCGGAAACACAAGAGCAAACCCTAAAAAATAGGGCACATAGCAGAACACAGAAACCCTGTGAGCACGGCAGCAGATAAGGCAGAACACAGAAGCCCTGTGAGCACGACAGAAGATAAGGTAGATAGCAGAACACAGAAACCCTGTGAGCACGGCAATAGATAAGGCAGAACACAGAAACCCTGTGAGCACGGCAATAGATAAGGCAGAACAAAGAAACCCTGTGAACACGGCAAAGCAAAGGCAGAACACAGAAGCCATGTGAGCACGGCAATAAATAAGGCAGAAACCAAACCCTAAAAATAGGGTAAGGCACGACAAAGGTAAAGCCTTACCCTAAAAATAGGGTAAGACAAGGCATGGCAAGGCAAAGCCAAACCCTAACAAATAGGGTAAGGCAAGGCAAAGAAAGTCGAGCAAAGGCAAGGTCAACGGGCATGACCACAGCGGAAACACACCAGCAAAGGCATGAGCAACAATACTGGCACCATAACAGGCAGGAGCAACAATACTGGCACCATAACAGAGCAACAAGGCAGGGACATAACAGACACCATGAACAGTAATACAAGGTAGATCGCGGTGACAATAGCACTGACTAACACTGAGATGTAGCAGCGGTGACAATAGCAAGGTAGGCAACAATGATGGTAGCAAGGTAGATCGCGGCGGCGGGCTAGGATTATAAGCTAGGTGTATAGTGCAGCAAAAATAGGTAGTGTTTAAGGTTAGGATTTTTGATGTTGTAGAGACAGATCAAAACACAACAACATGGCATCGGTAATAACCATAACAACGGCAACATCAACGGCAACAATAGCGGCAACGGTAACATCAACGACAGTAGTAGAGGTAACGGCAACGACAACAGCAACAACAACAGTTCTTCCATATCAACTTTAGCTAATTCACACAGACAACTTCTCTTCACTCCTCCTCTCCCCCTGAAGAGAAGAGGTCGTTGGAGTCAAGAAATAAGCAACATTTTCATGGGAATATGTCAAGCCAATGGGGATACGTCAATAAACATATCCTTTTCACTACCCCTCCCCTCCTCGAGGAGGGGAGGAGAACACTTAAATTGCAAGGAGAACGCAAACACAGGTCACAAGAAAACCTAGGCTCTTATACCATGTCAAATAAAATGGGTAGAATATTTTCAGATATGCTCGTATTTTTATTCTTCTCCAATATGGAGGTATTTATATAAGTACAACCCTAAATAAAATAGGAAATATATCTAAATTACAATAGGAAGTAAATCTCTATTACAATAGGACTAAATAATAATTGGTAAGTAACCCAAATTCTAATGAAATAAGGAACTAAAAACCTAACTAAGTAAGGACTCGCCAACAACATATACTGGCCCTGCTAACTTCTAATTCAAGGAAAGTTAGCAAGTTGGAAGTCAGACTTGTTGGGATGATGAAACAGGTGAGCCTTGATGACTCAGATAGTCTTCTCTTACTGAATCCTGAACTTGTGCTGCAAACTGCAAATTCCACAGAATGTCGTCAACAGAAGGCCTATCAGTTGGCTCAATGGACAGACACCTCACACATATCTCCATCATTGTCTTCAATGATTCATCGGAGCACTCCTTGTGCACTGCTGGATCGACAATGCTCCTTCGACCCGTGTCATCAGTTGTTAAACTTACTTGTAACTTCATAAGAACCAAAACCAAATTGCTAGTTTAGTCGGCAAAAGAAAATTTTATGTTTCAGGGTGTTTCAGTTCTGTCAGTACTCAGTAATGAAACAAAAGTTGGGCTTAGCTAGGGGCATATGTTCTATGCAATTTTTTGGTCTTTGCAGGATCTAATTTTCCAAACTTTTCTAACTGGGAAGTAGTAGCAACCTAATCTTAATGTAAGAGTTTTAGAGTAAACAAAGGGAACCAATTGATTAAGAGAAAACACTCACAAGGTCTTTCAAAACTCCAACTTCATTTTGGAACATGATAGGCCTCCCCAAAATGATTTCCAGCAAGATGACTCCAATATCATAAACATCATTCTTACACTCATGGCTTGCCCTGCAAAAGACCGGCAATTAACAAAGCAATCCCAGTATGTGTGCATGTGTTGTGTACTTGTATGCATAGATGCGTTTAGGGCATAGTTACACATGCATTCTCTGAATAATAACTAGCATCATTTTGTGAAAGAATTACTGAAGAAGGCATTATTCAGGTTTCCAGGAGCCTCACATGGATATTTTTTCAGAATATGAAGGATCAAGATAAATAGTATAAATATAAAGAATGTAATCCCAAGCATATGAGTAAAAACATGGTGCAGGAAAAATCTAATCTTCCACTTCTTTCAATTGGATCTATTTTCTGTATTGAAAGGGAAAACTGGGTCAGGAATTGCTTATGAAACTATCACCAATGTACAAAGTATGCAAAAATAAATAAAAAAGATTTAAAAGTTAAGTTTTGTGAGATAGTGAAACAAAGTATTGTTGGCATTTTGCACTGCCAATGACAATGTACGGCTTAACCAAACAATAAACGAGAGATGACTAAGGAATGCATTTCTGTGAAGCAAGATGTAGATTCAATGACGATGAACTTCATTTAGGATGGTCCCTTGTTACTACTGATGATCAGTAACTGAACCAGAAGGGAGTAATTTATAATTTTGTTGTACAAGAGATTCATGCAGGATTTGTCTAGATAGTTGAAATTATTGGTCTTGTTCATTTGTGTATGAATATGAAAAGGGAATTCAGTTCAGAAAAGTAGCGTATGATTTTGGGAAAGTAAGTATGTTAGTACCTAGCTTGAATGCTTCCTTTTGGTGCCGGATAAGAAACTGTAGTGCCCATCTGAAGGATTAAAAAGCAAAAGTTAAGTCAGGAAAATCTCAAGGGTGATGCATTCACCCAAACAGATATATATTTTTTTATGTCTTACCGTTCCCCTGCTTTCAGCCAAAAGAGGTAGGTTATAGCTGCTTATTTTTACATGAAGATCGTGATCCAATAAGACATTTTTTATCCTCAGATTATTTGATTTAACACCAGGAACAATCCCGGTATGCAGAAACTGAATACCCTTTGCAACTCCAATTGCAGCTATTATTCTCTGCGGCCAGGTAAGCTTCCGTCCTGGAGGTCCTTCTGCCAAACTGAGTGTTAGCAATGAATATTTAATCGCTGAAAATGCTAAGACAGTGAGGGAGGAAATTAATCAAAGAAAAAGAAGAAGAAGAAGAAGAAAGTAATGAGTGGGGTTTTACTCTCCATTGCAACCTGTAGTATGCAATGTTGAGCAATTGAATAGGTCTCACCTTGAAATCTTCTAAAAAATATGAAATATTGTTGATAAATTCGGCACTTGATGCATTAGATATTATAGATTACTTTAAACAATAACTTGATTGATTTATCTTCGTTTCATATGCGTTACGTGTAGAGTATGCGATAACATCTGAATCTGCAATCACTCTCTCTGAATGGCAAACCAATGGCTCATATAACAAGCTCAGAGTAGGAGCACATTCTATATATCTTCATGGAATAAACTATAAGGTCATTTGCAAATGCAATCCATTTGTTCTAGTTAGCAGTATAAGTACATGAAAAGAACTTTACCAGAGATGCAGCCTCTGAGAGTTCCATTTGGAACAAACTCAAATATAAGAAATATTCTACTGACGCCTGAATCATCTGGATGGCACTCCAAGCAATGTCCAAGAGCGCTAACCAAATGGCTATGTCTCAGTTTTGAAATCTGCTCAAGGAGGTGTGTGTAGACCTGTGGACTCTGCCTCTTTCTCATTTTCAAGCCTCTTATAGCAACAAAAGTTCCATCAGGGAGCTTCCCTCTATATATCTGGCATTGTTATTTTATTTTGAACCAGTAACAGTGAGAAAATTGCATGCTGAAAACTCTCAAGGATTTCTTGAACAAAGTATATCAGTCAATAGTGCATAGGACAATTAACTAGAACAAAGAGATTCCAAATTCTTGTACAAATTCAAATGATAAGTATTGGACCACGTTAACATTTATAGTAGACTTTCCGCGAACCATTGCAATATGCATAAGATCTATCTGATGGTATAACATCAATGAGTATCTTCTCAGAACGAGCAGAGTTTCACCAGCCCTTGAAAAATTCCCATTACCATTTCAGATTTGGATCAGATCCAATCGTTGAAAGTTTGATTCAAATTAAACAAAACTCAAAGGATTTTTTTTTTTTTTTAAATTTGGTCGATTTGAAGGGCTGATATATTATAACGTAACAGGAGTAACAAGTAACCTTATTTGTCTTGCCATGGATATAATAAGGTTAGTGTGTCCGACGTGCCTAAATTGGAAGCATACCTTAAAAAAGGCTGCTTGAACGGACTATGTGCTCCTGCAACCTCTTTTGCAAATTAGTCTTTTGTTCTCTTTCAATTTCTACTCTTTTTTCATTAGATGTGAGGCCAACTTGGAGTTTTAAAGGGAATCTTTACTCAACAGAAGCTTGTTTGAGATGGAGAAGTCTCACATTTTAAGCATATCAGAAGTTCTACAAAGTAATTCCTAAATCCATTTACATCATGCTTTTGAGAAGTATGAACTCTAAATTAAATAGAGATTACTAAATCTATATACACATTCATACACACACACATATATATATGTCAGTGTGTGTATTTAAGTTGCTTCAACTATGTAGTTCTTCAATTGTGTACCAAGAACTGGAGACTAGATGATAATCAAAAACCTAGACACACAGGAGCACCCACCATGCATCGGTGAGCCATTGTAATCTAGTCCGACCTGTATATTATTTATTCCCGAGTAGTTAGATAAATCTTGTTGAAATGTATCTTGTCCTACATTGTATTTAAATTCAACATCTGCATAATATAGATTGAGTCTCTTATCTGAGGTTCTTCAATCCACAAAGGATCTTTTGCATATCCAAATGGATGGAATTATATAAGCAGGAAACACAAATGTGAAAGCAGGTGCAAATTAAGAGAGAACATCATATTACTATTACGAGGTACTGAATTAGTTAGAATTGTTTTACAACTATAAGGAATGAATACCTGTCCATGTGAACCTTCACCTAGTAATGTTGAATCATCAAAGTTATGGGTGGCTTCCTGGAGCTCCTCCAAAGCAAAAGTTCTATAAGCAGGAAGGCTAGCTCCCAGCTTCATTGTGTCTGATATATATTCTGCAAAGAAAGGATTCTAGTGTTATGACTTATTATAAAAGGAATAGTAATGCTAATTTATTTACCTACTGCCAATTTGAATGAAGTGGTGTCTGGGGTTTTAATAAGAATAAAATTTTGAGCAGTCAATTTGAGCAAGAAAAATTGCTTTCCTGGATGTATAAGCCAGAATTGAAGAGTTTATCATTATAGCAAAAATGAAAGATTCACGAATTGTAAAACGCTAAATTAGCATGTGAAAAATGCTTCATTTGAAACTGAAGAGCATGGACCTGAACAAGATTTACCATATTCTCCATATTTCTGAATATCAGAATATCCAAGGAAAACTATAAGGAATTGGTGGTACAATAAAATAAAATTCTCTCTATCTTAGTTCGAACCTAAAGACACTAAATAAACTAATATGTCTTTTTGGGGTAGCAATATAGTTTATGGAAACTATTTTCTATAATTAGTAGTTCTTCCTGGAATTTTCTGGAAACATACATCAGTCTAGTTCTTGGACTTCTATGGAAATCTCAACCTTCATGCTACTCAAATTTAAAAAAAATAGATCACATGGAAATGGTTGCTAATCTATACAGCAAGTTCCCTTTTTCTTTTCTTTTCTATGCAAAATCAGCCTTGATCCCCATTCATTAAACAGAAGCAACAAAAAGTTGGTACCAAAAAGAACAACTATAAAAAAAGAAAAAGGTAGAAAATTTAAACTTACTTGCATCAGAGAGTAGCTTAGCTGTGTTCACTGCTGAGACTCTATCTGCAATTAACCTTGTTTGGGGAGTTTTAGTATTTTGCTCACTATAAAACTTCTTAGCGGCCATGAAAGCTAAACCAACAACTGCAATTGCACCCACAATACCCCCCACTGCACTTGATGCAACAACTTGTTTACCATAAGTTCTCCTATGCTTTTCCTCACTAGGAGGTGGTATTTGCACAGCCAGAGCTTCATTGTGGCACAAGTAAGAAGGGTGCTGCTTCTGATCTTCATCTGCTAAACAATTCCCAGAATACAGAACAACCCTGCTCTTAGAATCCTTTTTCAGACAAGTGGGCATATCCCCTGACAAAAGATTTGAGGATAAATTGACAAAAGCAAGCTCAGAATTGCAAGTCATGTTCTTAAAGAGAAATCCAGTGAGTTTATTTCCAGCAATGTCAAGATATTTAATGGAAGGCAGTAACAGCCATGATGACAAAAATGGCCCTACAAATCCGTTCAATGAAATGTCTAGCTTCTGGAGCTGATAGCAGGAGCCTAATGCAGTCTGGATTCCCGAGCGAAACTTGTTCTTTCTTAGCACAAGGGTGACCAACTTGGAAGGCATACTTGGAAAATGAGGCCCAAAATAGTTGTCTTCCAAATCAAAAACTTGCAAGTTTGTCAAGTTTCTGAGATCAGGCACATCCCCTGACAAGAAGTTACTTGATAGGCACAGAACTCTGAGAGTTTGTAAAGATGCCAAAGAATATGGCAAAGACCCATTAAGCATATTGTTTTTCAAACTGAGAACAGCCAAGACTGGAAGTGAACTCAGCCAACCTGGAACTTGACCAGTGAACTTGTTATGGTCAAGTATGAGAGTCTGAAGGTTCCTCAGATATGAAAGTTGGAGAGGAATTGTACCACTTAAGTAATTCGTGCTTACATTCAGAATCTCCAGTGAAGACAAATGCCCAATACTTGCAGGCATTGGCCCCCATAAACCAAGAGAAACCAGTGAAAGCACTTTCAAGCTTCGTAAGCCAACAAGTGTGGCAAAGAAATAGTCTGCTGAGAAATCACGAGGCAGTGGAGGAAACCCATTGTTGCCAATAATGTGCAGCTGGGTTATGTTGCCTTCATAACAGGATAGAGTCAAAGATGGGGTTGGTTCAATTTTGCAGAAGTCTCTGGTGTTGCTTCTAAGGCTGAAGCTGGTTAAGGCTGATGGGTAGTTGAGAAGCTGCTGGATCTTCAGAAGGGTTTGTGACTGAGTGTGTTTTTGTCGCTGGCTTGAAGGATGGACAGAGAGGAAAACTATGATGAGCAGAAGAAGATGTGAATGGCAAACTAGCTTTGCCATTAGAACCATTAACAAAACCCAAGTTGCAGAAACAACACTCAATAGATGAAATCTATTTCTCCCCTTCTGCTTCACTTCTTCTAGGAAGGCTTAAAACTCAGCTTTTGGGGGAATGAGAACCAGATTTTGCTAGCAAAAATATGATGACATTTTCAGTTGCACCAAACCGACTTAGCCCTTCAAAATCTATTCTTCAATTTATTTTCCAACTTTTTCTTTTATTTTCTCTCTTCGGGTTATGTTTACTAATTAAACTTCTGAACCCAACAAACTTAGTGGGCTAATTATGGAAAATACTTCCGTACCACCTAGTTCCTTACAAACTACAGAACCAGTTAGGTCTAAAATCACAGGGCTTCTTTACTCCACAAGAATGAAAACCACTTGATCTCATGAAAAGTTTTCTACCTAACACAACTGATTTGCCCTCTCCTCTATCCACCTCAAAAAATTGAACATGAAACACCAAATAAGTTAGTACATGAGCACTGTACTACGTGGTCCATGCAGTTCACATGAAGTAGATAACCAAATTATTTAGTGCACAGTCAATTGAATTACATTTTTTTCTTCTATAATTCGACTTATTTTTTATTTTAATGTTTTTTTAATACAATTAATAGCGTAAATTATAAGATGATGAAGATTTCACACACACACTACAAAAATATCATCAAAGTTCGAACCTGAAACCACTGAAACTCCATTTAATAATACTTTCGAATTAAAAGTATTTCCAATTCACATGTGATGACATTTCTGTCTCTAAAAATATTTCCAATCAACCCAAAAAGTAATAATTTTGTTTATTTTTCTTAATAATTTTATATTTGTATGACTTGATTGTCATAATTAAAATAAAAGAGATCAAATGCAATTTGACCAAAAGAGATTAATCACTGTCCTGCTTGGCAGATCAATAAATTAGGAAATTCCTCAAAAGTAGTAGTAATGGCGCATTGAAGTTGCGAACTTTCTGCATGACCCGAGGGCCAAAGCAAAATAAGATCATGCAACAATGAAATGAATGCTAAAATATGAATATGGGTTTCAAATATGTTAGGTTCTTATTTTTATTCTTCTCCATAATGAGGTATATATAAGAGTTTACATGAGTGCTTTACAAGGAATTAGATCCAGTAAATGATTAGGAAAGTATCTCCTAATTATACAATGATTTGACAACTACATTAAATAGGAAAGTAAATCCCTTAATTAACCAAGGAAATAAATCTATAAAATAGGAAAGTAAATCCCCTAATTAATCAAGGAAATAAATCTCCTTGATTAATTAGGAGACTCACTTCAACACTCCTCCTCAAGTTGGTGCATATACGTCACAAATGCCCAACTTGGTAAGTGAGTCAAGAAATACGTAGCACCAAGTCGATAATCCATGCAATTCAGGCAGAGTCTTTGGCGAGCAGTCGTTTGCTTCGGGCGACCGGTCGTTTGCTTCGGGCGACCGGTCGTTTGCTTCGGGCGACCAATCGTTTGCTTTGGGCGACCGGTCGTTTGCTTCGGGCGTCCGGTCGTTTGCTTCGGGCGTCCGGTCGTTTGCTTCAGGCGACCGGTCGTTTTGAGTCTGCAATAAGAGGGAGAATCGTAGGGATTCCTGACATCGCAGCAGAAGTAAGATGTGATATGAGAATGTGAGGGAATTTGATTTGAGGAATTTGATTTGAGGAATTTGATGTATGAATTTGATGTATGAATTTGATGTAGGAATTGGATTTGAGAGGTATGTGTATAAGATTTGAGGAATTTGATATGATATGATATGATATGATATGATTTGATTTGATTTGATATGATTTGATTTGATTTGAGTATGAGAAATTTGAGATAAGGCATTTGAGGACTTTAGATTTGAGGGATTTGAATTCGGATTCGGATTCAGGTTGGGAAACGATATTCATGGCAGCGAAAGGATTTAAGAAGGAACACAGAAACCCTGCGAACACGACTAAGGAACACAGAAACCCTGCGAACACGGCTAAGGAACACAGAAACCCTGCGAACACGGCTAAAAGGACACAGAAACTTCTCTTCAATTCTCTTCTCCCCCTGAAGAGAATGGTATGTCAGAATCAAGAAAGAGGTAAAATCTCCATGATAAAGAGAAACAAATCCTTTTTCACTCCCCCTCCCCCCCTTGAAGAGGAGAGGAGGAGAAATTTTGATATGAGAATTTAGAGACAACCGAGGATCGATTGCTCTGATACCATGCTAAAATATGAATATGGGTTTCGAATATGTTAGGTTCTTATTTTTATTCTTCTCCATAATGAGGTATATATAAGAGTTTACATGAGTGCTTTACAAGGAATTAGATCCAGTAAATGATTAGGAAAGTATCTCCTAATTATACAATGATTTGACAACTACATTAAATAGGAAAGTAAATCCCTTAATTAACCAAGGAAATAAATCTATAAAATAGGAAAGTAAATCCCCTAATTAATCAAGGAAATAAATCTCCTTGATTAATTAGGAGACTCACTTCAACAATGAAACCCTGAAATATTTCTAAAATAAAAATAAAAATAAAATAAAAACCCTGAAATAATTTAGTAAATGTTTATAAGTGTGTGGCGGAAAGAGTGCCTGATAATTCCAAGGAAGTGTCAGGTCTGCATTTTGCTTTTTACGTCAGAAACTGACACAAACATACCAAAGGAAAAGAAATTTACAATATGTTTCATTAATTCTTCACGAGAAAATAATAATAATAATAATTTATAAGGAATTCCAATTTGTCAACCCTAGCATCTATTGCTGTTCGTGAGTCATGTTCTTCTGGTGGGTGTAATTCTGTCAAGTAGATCTGAAGGATTAATCAAATCAAACATCTAATTATCTAAGATGAACACAATTCTCTATGAACAATGAAAATTTTCGCGATAATAATTAAATAATTAAACGATTTCTGATCTGGTTAATTTTTCGTAATGATGATATTGAAATGATAACCTAAAAAATGACAGTTCCAATCGTGATATGACATTATATAGTGAACCCAAACAAGTAGTTAATATCGTATTAACTTACTAAAACGCTAGCTGTCATGAGGTGAAGCCCTCGGAGATGAACATTGCACGGCTCCTTTTCGGTTCATTCCCCAAATGCAAAACAATTAGAGCCTAACACACACACACACACACAAATATTTACCGCATTAAGTGTTAAATTAAAAGAAAAGTTTCCTTATAATGAAAGAACTAAATATTTTCCTCGAAGACACAAGCTAGAGAAAGTGACACATGAAAATGCTTGCGTTTCTGAATGGTTCACGGGAGCTCATATGCTCTACAAAGGTAGAGGATTATTTACACATCATACGAAGCAAGCATTGTTGTTTCAGAGAGAAAAAAGATACCTTAAGAATTCATAAAGCTCAGATCAGTCATTTTCTAGAGGAAAACCCACATTAAACAAGTGGGTTTTTATTGGCCATTCCTCAAGAATACAAACAAACAATTGTCTTGTGTCTGCCAGACAGTTTCACATCTTGAGAGTCACGGGTGAACTTTTTAATAATTCAGTGCCATTAGTGGTGCTTAACAATAATGGATACGTCCAAAACTATGAAGTTTTTTTCAGTGCTAATGCTGAGAAATAAATATATAAAAATATAGTGCACAACCAATACAGGCTTTTTAAGCAACCTGCACTGAAATTTTGTATAAAATAATCATTTGGAATACAAATGGCTAAAACAGTAAGATCGAAATGGGTTTTTGATCGAAATGGTCTCTCAATTATTGCTTGAGTTTTATTTTGATCTATGAACTAAATTTTTCATTTCAATAGTCTTTCAACTCTCCGTTTAATAACAAAACGGTCCTATCGTTTAAGGGGTAAAACCATCTTTTGAGGCAAAATTATCTAAAAATAAAGAAAATACTAAAAAGAATATATATATATATATATATATCTCTCTCTCTCTCTCTCCTCTATCTCTTTCTCCCCCACCCAAGTATCAACCCATCCCCACCCCCACCCACCTGCTTCTTCATAGGCTGAGCTTGTTGAGGCTTCAAATTTGAAATTGGCTTCTCCTTCTCTATCTTTCTCTATTTTATTGACAAAAGAAAAAAACAATTATTTCTTTGTCTTTTGGATTTTCTCTTTTATCTATTTCTTCAGGGCTCCACATATTCGCAAATAGACGTAATAAGCATTACCCTCAAATGCATCTTCATACATAAATAAAAGCTTATAGAAAAAAACAAATAAATGCAATACAACCAAAAAAAAAAAAAAAAAATATATATATATATATATAGCATAAGCTCACCCACAAATATTAATATATTGTCAACAAAGAACCAAAACTCATACTATACAACTCATTTTCAAATTCTAAAAATTAATAATAAGAAGAATAAAAACTCAATTCATAAAGAGAGGCATATAATATATAATAGGAAACTGAAGCCCACAACAGAGAGAGAATAGAAAACTAAAGCTCACAAGAGAGTTTGATCATAAAGAGAGAGAATTCACAAAATAGGTCGGGCAGCTGCCCGCCCTGCCCTCCACGTAGGTCAGCCCATGCTTCTTCTTGTTTTGGTTTTTTGGGTGTTTGAAGTTTGGTGGGCTTATGCTTAAAATGGCTGGGTTTCCTCCAAATCTGGATGATGGCGAACTATGGCTTCCCTCTGGTATTTTCCTTAACGAAGTAGCCTCCCCAACCTCCAAACTTAAACCCCACCATTTTCTTTCCATGATGGCCTAGCTTAACAACGCCAATGCCTTTCAAAACCTATGCTAAATATATCTTTGCAGGTTCTCTCTCTCTCTCTCTCTCTCTCACTCACACACACAGCTAGCTTTCTATTCGATTTGAAAGAGAAAACTCACGCTTCCAATTTGGATCAAACAAGTTTCTGGTTACGCCTTCAATTGTATCATTAATTAGAAGGATGTGAACCTGGTTTCCGTACTTGACATAAGGGCAATGATGAATAGACACAACGTCTCCAAGACAAACCCATTAGCTCGCACAACTTTGTTCATTTTGATTTTCAGTTTATCACATTAGTCGTCAGCAAGAGGTAGAACTCCTCTTTGCCTCAACAAGCTCAGCATGTGAAGAAGCAGCAGAGACAGAGAGCAGCACCAAGGGTTGCGCTGGAGTTGGATGGGCCCCAAAAAGACGCTTTTACCGATGAATTTAACTGCAAAACTGACAGACTTCGACGATGTGATTAATTTGATACTAGATGGAGAGTTGGAGAACTATTAAAATGAAAAATTTAGTTAGTGGATCAAAATGAGATTGAAGAAAAAGTTGGGAGACTATTTCGGTCAATAACCCTACAAAAAATAACATTTAATCTTTTTTTTTTTGTCATAAAAAGAGAGAATTTAATCATTACACCCAAACACATGTAAAAAGATAGGGGCTCAAAAATCATTTTTGGTCCTTCTAATTTGCCTATAATTTTAAATCTCTCGCAATTCAAGGGCACTTTATGAATTCTATCAGGATGTCTTCTAATTCCGTCCAAAATATCCCTCCATGTTATCGTGTCAAGAAATTGGACGGAAATTTAGATGTGCCCTTTCAACTGCAAGGATATTAAACTACATGGGTACAATTGCCAAAATTAAAATCACACGGACCAAAATGGAAAACAAACTACAAGGGCCAGAGTGACTTTTTGCCTTTAAATTTTAAATTTTAATGTTTTTTAATCAGTGAAAATATTCCTCCTAGCCACACCCTCAAAAAGTTACTCCATGTTAACGGTGTTATCTTTATTATTTACTGCAGGAATATTTCCAAGTAGCCTCCCTCTTGCAGTTGGATGTCTTGATTGCAGAATCCTAATTGTTGACAAAGTTACAGTAGCCATCCAATTCCAATACAAGTTTTGCAGCCTCCCCTTCTTCAAGACTTGAACTCAAGCACCTGCATGAACAAAATTTCACTCACTTTAGGTTTAAACCAAGAATCATAAAGAGAGAGAATTCTCTGTCTTTACAAAACTAAAGCTGGTCAAAGTATGCGTACCATTCACAACAAAATCAGCAGAGGACCTTGCAGTACAGCAGATGCATTGAATTTTCAGTACTTGTTCCCTGTATTCTATAATTTTTACAGCTTCACAAATCACTATCACAACGTTAATGCATTTGCTATTAGTCTCCATCTGTCATGAGCTGTAGGAAGCACTTTTACTGTTTCGAAAAGCAACCAAACAACAAAGTATGAGACAAAATTTTTTAAAAAACAGATAAGAAAATGAACATAGCATAAAGTTATAATTCGAGAAGTAATTATGAAAACAAAAGCAAGAATCCCAATGAAAATTCACGGCATGGACAATGGAACATTTGTGAAAAGAAAATGCAAATCGTCATCTTCAAAGATCAATTAACCTATTTGGGTCAATCAATTACAAGCCTAGACAGATTCAGAAAGTTCATGTCTTCTAATGGAGGATATCATAAATCCAAAAGGGAAAACAAAATTTTCTTTAAAGTTCAACAACCATCACCAAGATTTGAAAACTGTTTCTGGAAAAAATAAAAATTCAATCGAAGGTCAGAGCCAAGTTTATCCATCAAACATGAATATTTTATTTTTTAGTTTTGAAATGAAACGATGTAATTTTATTTCACAAGAGAAACTGTGCAGAAACGAGGATAAGCAATCCACCAAGAATCTATGAGAGAAAAAAAAACAATTCAAGCTACATCTAGTTTAACATATCTAAACATATTCATGACACTTGAGCTTTCCAGTCTAGAACAATGACAGAAATAGAAGTGTTCCTGTACAGGTGCCCAAAGTGCTGCCCAATACTTGACCTTTCCCACACCTCCTCCACTTCCATCCACCTAAAATCTTCGAAGATCCGTTGGTTTCATTCCGACCAAATAGCTTAAATGATAGCCATCATCATACAGCCCCGTCTTACTTTAGCATTCTTTCCACCACCCAATACTTTAGATTTCTCACCCAGAAAAGATAAACAGTGTTGTGGCGCCACCTAACTAACATTAATCTCATTAAATAGAAACATCATAATTTCCAGCTAAACCGGCAGGATAAGAAAACATGATCCACTCTCCCCCGCACTCTTGCATAAAATACACCAAATGAAGAATGAAAATACCCTAAAACTACCACGCAGTTCATTGAGCTCTGCAAATAACTTTGTGCAACCTACATGCCAGAGGGCCATATCAGTGAGAAAACTTAGACAAAGAGTATGAAGAATTATTATATGAATACTAGCACATTTATCGACACAAGATAAGAAGTCAAAGTACTGACCCTTACAATGTCTCTGACCACGTCATCACCTTCAATCCTCTTAAACATATTCCTACAGTATGTAACAGCTGAATCCTTTCTATACCATAATTAACCTAGGTCCATGCAAAAACCAAATCTGACGTGTTCACCAAAACACATAAATAAATACCAAAGCCAAGGATTCTGATTTATTATACAAATCATCTCTTTTATTATTATAAAAGGAAAAATAAACAGAAAGGAAAATTTCAAAGTTTAATCTTGTGACTCAAATTCATTGCAGATAGTACAAAACCAATTAGCTACGGCAGGAGACAAGTAGGTGCAAAGAGTAAAAATCAAGACAATAGGAAGACATTTTTATCCACAAGTTTTAAGGTGTGAGCTATAGTTGATGCTCAACAGAAATAACTGCCTCGTCATCCACTCTTTGTTAGTAAAGACTATAATAGTCTATTAACAGTAGCCCAGTAATTGAAGTAACTCGTGATTTACCAATCTTGCAAGCATTTTAATGAATTTC
This sequence comes from Prunus kanzakura, assembly GCA_020521455.1. Lineage (NCBI taxonomy): Eukaryota > Viridiplantae > Streptophyta > Magnoliopsida > Rosales > Rosaceae > Prunus > Prunus kanzakura. The sequence goes on from BPUM01001057.1 coordinate 119,825, forward strand.
CAGTTTGCAATAAGTACATTCAAACCACAAATCCATATAAAACACTAAACTCGGTAGTTTAGTTGACGTGAAATGCTTGAACAAAATAATTTGTTGTTCTTTCTCAAAAATAACATACAAATTAAAAGTAGACCAACCATAAAAATTGATCTGCTTATAACCGAGATATTCGAAAACAACATCCAACCCTTGAAATCATCGCAGTTATTGGTTTTAACCCTCACTGAACTCTAGCAAACAAAAAATCTCAACTGCACAAGAAACACAAAATTTACCAGAAATAACTTAAACCTATAAACAAGCACCCACATGAGACATTGCAACTTATGCATGTCTCACACGAAAGAACCCCAAATTAATACATAAAAAACTAATGAAGCACCAAACCAGAATATCTAAGCCTAGAAGTTTGTCAATGACTGCTGAGTTGTAAGAAGCTCCAGAATATCAACCAAAGGATGAAACAGTATTGCACACAATTTTGAACAAACAATTTATATGTGTGTGGCTTGATATGCCAAGGGTTACAATATGTTATCTATATGGATGTAGTCTGTAGACTAGAGTAGCATAAAAAATTAGTATACTAGAAAAAGAAAACTTACATGCCTGATAGAAACAATGTTGAATAAATGTGTGATTCTTGTTACTTTGGAAAGCCCAGCACGTTCTCTATGGACCGACTGGCCGAAAACACATGCTATAGTGGACGATGGAGGACAAATATACACATCGTTGTACTGTCGAAACTCAATTCTGTGTGCTAATCTTTGCATTTTCATTTTCTTCTAGAAGAAATGGACAGACAACATGTTTGTACGTTTGTCTATCAGGAATTACTCCCTTAATCACCATGTGGTCATGTAATTCAATGACTTCTTCTGGGCTGCAATTCTTACTGAAATTGGTAATAAGAGTGGTGTATGTTATAAAATCAGGAACCATACCCCTAGAAATCATTACCTTCATAAGTTCCTTTGCTTGTTGAGAACACCCAAACTTGCACAAAAAATTGATCAATATATTGTAAGTGACTCTATTGAATGAAATCCCAACCTCTTCCATTTCCCGAAACAAAAAAAATGCCTCATCAATCTTCCCATAGATTAAATATGCATGAATCAATGTGTTATAGGTTATAATGTCAAGAAAATCTATCCTCTGTAATGCATCCATCAAATTTCTTGCAATATCCACTGATGCCTCTTTGCATAACCCATTTACGACGGAATTGTATATCACCAAATTAGGTTTTTTCTGCACATCTATCAGTTTGCCATAAATTTGAACTGCACTTCCTATGTTTCCTTCTTTGCAGTACCAATCAATCAAGGTTCCATAGGTGACAGTGTCAGGAAGTAGACCACGAACAAACATACTGCCCAACAATTGCATGGCCCCTATCAAGTTTTTGCTTTTGCACATATAATTGATGAGGATATTATGAGAAAAAACATCCTTGACAAGGTTTTTCTCAAGAATTTGGTTATGGAATCTTAGTGCTTCAGTCACAAGCCCATTTCGGCAGAGCCCGTTAATGAGGATTGAGTAGGTAAATTGATCCGGGCATATATGCCTGTCAATCAAGTCAGAAAATAACAAACATGCTTCCTCAACATCTCCTTCTTTGCAAAGCCAATGGATAATTGAATTGTAAACAACAGAGATAGGGGTCAGACCCCTTTCCACCATTTCATCACATAATCTAAGTGCCACCTCCAAACTCCCTCCTCTTGCATACCCATCTACTAGAGTTGCATAAGTCCTCAAATTGGACTCAACACCTGCCTGGGTCATTTCAACTTGGATTTCCTCTGCAAAAGATAAACTACCAATTTTGCAAAACCCATTAATGATACAATTGTACGAAACTGAATTGGGCGTAACACACTCCTCCGACATTACTCCCATCTTCCTCAAAAGCTTCAAGGCAAGTTCCATATCACCCATCTTGCACGCTCCATCTATAATCATGTTAAAAGTAACAACACTAGGCCAAATTCCACTCTTCAACATCCGATAATATTCCGACATTGCTTCTAGTAATTTGCATTCCTTACAGAGAGCATAAATAACCAAATTGAAGGTATTGACATTTTCAACATACCCATATGAAACCATTTCTTTATATAGCTTCCAAAACCTAGCAATTTCATTCAACTTCAGTACATGATTAAGAAAGTTATTCCAAGCGTGAACCGTAACCCAATAACCATCCATCCTCAGCTTCTTAATTACCTCATAAGCACCTTCAGTCTGCCCGAATCGAGTACAACCCCTCACAAGTGCATCAAACACTGCAGGGCTTGAACAACCACAAGCTTCATCATAGCTACTAACCAACCCTTCCAAAACATCCAATGGGTGCAGACCATCTGCACTCATTAGATTCTCCATAAGAGACAAGGCATCATCAAATCTCCTACAATGGACCAACACATGAATTACAGTACAAGAACATTCTAAACAGTGAGGAAAGCTCTTGTTCTCTCGAACCCAATTGTAAAATTCTAAACCCAACTGTGGGGAGTTTCGAAACTCGAGAACAACACGACTTACTAAGGAATTGGTAAGAGTGGGTGATATCTGCTCTAGAAACTTCCATCTCCTCTGTTTGAGATTAACACAAATTGCTCTAAAAATAATGTTCTCAGAACTTGGGCTTGAGAATTGCTTACCCAAGTGAAGGCCGCGGCAAATTAGACGACTGGTTTTGGGTAGAGAGAAGCTCAGCACCCAGTTCATCAAAGAGCACAGTTTCTGCAATAAACCTTCAGAGCAAGGAAACCCCAATGCATCATAACTTCTACGATGTTTCTCTTTTAAGACGATAAGGCTGGCTGACTGAGATACCTCGAGTAAGGGCAAGCGAGGCCTCAAAGGGTTCTTCGCGCGGGGGAACACGGAGTTTTACCTTGTTTTTTTTTTTTTTTTTCTTTTCTTTTCAATTTGTGTTTTGTAAACAGAGTTAGGGTTTTTAACTTTATTTTTTTTGGAGGCTTTTTAACTTTATTGGTCCTTGAACTTATATTTTATTTTTAATTTGATAATTTTTTATTTGTTTTACAAGCAATATTCTCTTTAATTGAATCTGAATTATGAGTTGGGAAATTGGAACTCAAGTAGGGAGCACGTAGCTACTTTATTTTACAGTTGTTTATTCTTGCAGCACAGCATAAATAATTTTTTTTTACAGCACAGCAATAACAAACTAGCTCTAAGTCCATGTATGTCTGTTCACCTGTTTTGATTTGTTTCCTGAGATGATAGGGCAAAGTTCCCCATTAATTCAAAGACCATGTTTTGGTCAGTAAATTAACTTTCTTTATGTGTTGAGCGTGCCACTGTTAGCAATTTTTCAACCCTAACAGACTTGAGAGTAAAAATAACTTGCACCCCAAGCTACTGACTTTGAACAAACGATTGTTAATTTGGGTGAGGAATATCTCCCAAGTAAGTTCTTTTCTATGCCTTAGACTGGTAAGGACTTTTACAATTTTTCTCAGTATAAAAACCGGTAGTTCTGGCCAGAATGAAATGATGACAGATTGAACTAATTTCAGGCAGAACTCCATTACACAAGGCTTAAAAGGGGAAAACTGACTATACAAAGACAAGAGGAGGGCTGTGCTTCCATTTCTGCCTGGTTATTTGCCTTTGTTCTGGGCTAGACTGGGTGTGTCTGTGCTGGACTGGACTCTGAACAGCTTTAACTGTTGGGCTTCGGCTGCAAATCGATACCAAAGCTTGAGTTTGGCAAAGCTTTAATCTATTTCAAGCCCTGGACGGCTTTTGGATGGGCAGAACTGGGACTTCTCCAGTTTGAAAGGGACATAAGTGGCTGGACTTGCGTTGGCAGTGTGCTGTAATACCTGCGCTGCTTAGTCAGGGCTCTTCATAAATTTGTTGAGGTTTTCGTATTTGAGAAAACTCAAACTCTGCTTGTCTCGGCTTTTGCTGAACCAAATTTGTAACGAGAGAAATCTCGTTATTGTTGACTTGTGAACTGGGATTCAAATCAGAAACAGTGATCTAACTGCCTTTGCTGGGAGAAAACAGGATGATTCTGCAAGCTTGTTGAAAAAATATTTTTGAAATGGAAATGCTTCAGACTCTGGGTCTGTTGGACTTTGTTTGGGATTTTTGTGATCAAATGATCATTTTAGTGTTTGTCTTTTGACTGAGTTTTTGGTTGTGTTGATTGATTGTCTGTGCTTTGTTCACCCTCTCTTGTATATATAAGGAATGTTCTTTTGAGAGTGGGCGGCAAGTAATCACAAGATCTTTTTATTTTTTAATTGAAACAAACAGGGGTTTCATCCGTTTTCTGGCAAGTAAACACTCAACGATCAGTTCCTGAGGTGACCACTTCTGTATTTTTGATGGGGTGCCATGCCTGTTCTTTCATTTCAACTGCTTTTGCATGAGTCTGAAAGTTTTGAGATAGCAAGTTCTTAGTTTTTGAACAACTCCCTGTTTCCTGCCTATCTCCTTTTCACAGGGGCAGAGTCTGCTTATCCTTGAAAATGGTGCTTTTCTAAAAATATCAGAATATCTTTAGATAAATTAAACGGAATTTGATCTCCTGGTAACTGAGTTTTTCTCAGAGACGTCCTTCTTTCATACCTGCCCCTGTTCAATCTTTAATTTCAGCCGACTTTGTTGACTTCTCCAAGTCAGGGATCACGTGGGACTGTTTCATTTAAAAGATCAGTTGGGTTCAAGTTGTTCCGAACCCAATTTTAGTTCTTCCAAGGCCCAAATCTCTTTCCTGGCTCCCACTGTTCCCAGGCCTCTATCGCTTTGGGCCGAGTTCCTTGTTTTGGCCTGTCTATTTGTTAACGGGCTGGATGTGTTGATGGGTTGAGAGCGTCAGTGGCCAGGTGGTCATAAGATGATGTGGGCTTTCTGCTTTTGACTTGGGCGCGCCAAATTTGAGCCCAAACAATGCCCCCATTAAATTTGAATCGTTTTTTCAAACGGTTTCCAGATTTTAATGTTTTTCGGCTATTTAATTTGTGCGCGCCAGTTTAAAACATCCCCTGTCTGCCACGTCCATCTACCACGAACTAGGCTTCGTGGGAAATTGGTCAATTACTGGCTAGTTACTAGCTTGTCTCATCAGGTGGCGTCTTGTCTTCTTTTTCCCATGATTACGAGTCCTTTTTTTAAAAGGAATTCAAAACTTCAATTCCTGTTCATCTCAAAACCTAGCTTCTTTAGAGTTTAGTTCCTGTTCATTTCGAACCCCAGCTTCCTCAGAGCTTGATTGTCTCGAATTTCGTCAGAATCCTTCCCTTTTCTTCGAATACTCCTTACTCCTCTCTTTGCTTCTATTCTGCAAACCCAGAAAATGTCTTCTCCAAAAACTCGTGCTCGAAGCGCCTCCTTCTCAGTTCCTCCAGATCACATTACTGGGGCAGGAATTGATGCTCATGCCATGGAGGTTCGAAGCAGGACCCACCCTTTGATTGGTAAAAAGCTGGATGAGAACGTTCTCCATCTTTTTGGGGATACTCTGATCCTGGGGCCTCGCTGGTTTGGTTCTGTTCCGACTGAGGTGGCAGAGCTGCTGGAAAAGGATGCCGTAGCTCCCTTGTGTTTTGAAAGCACTTCTACCCTATCCTCGTATTCTTGGGTCAGCAAGAACCTGAGCCGCTCATTCCCATCCAGTGAGGTGAGGAACAGCTCTGTGAAATGGGTGGACTGGGTTGACAAGCTTCTTCCTAGGTATGGAGCTTATTGGAGGAGGGCAGGAATTTATGATGCAATCCTACTGTCCAAACAGTCCATCACCCGGGATGAAAATCTACTTGCTGCTGCTTTATGCTTCTGGAATTCTGCCAGCAATACTTTTGACTTCCGTGTGGGTCCAATGGCGCCGACCCTGCTGGATATGGCTCAGATTTTTGGGTTCAGACCCCATGGGAGACCTGTCGATGCCGTTGGTGATTACCATCGAAGAAAGAATCAAGAGAAGCTGGCCAAGCCTTTCACCATTCCTCCTGCTGTCATTAATCAGAATGGCTCTTTCTCTAATTATTTGAGGAAGTTCAGCACGGAAAAGGACAAGGATCAACAACACATGCTGTTCCTTCTGTATTGGCTCAACAGATTCGTGTTCCCGAATCGCTCCTCCGCAGTTTTGCTAGAATATAGGCATCTGGCAGAGGCTCTTCACAATCATACTGATGTTGGTCTCGGACCCACAGTTCTGGCCCATCTCTTCAAGAACCTACACACCGCCACCATGGAGAATCCTCTGAACTTAACTGCTCCTGGCTCGTTCTGGATGATCCAGATCTGGCTGCAGGTATATTTTCCAGAACTCCGGTTCCCTGATATAGTTCTGCCTGAAGACCAAGTCCTGGCTCTTCCCTTGATGACGGCAGAAGTGCCCAAGCGGTCCATCGAAGAGTATCTGATGTGGTTCCGGCATTGTACCAAAAGGTCTGCAGCTTAGTGGCAGTTGGTGATTAGGAGAACGTATCCCTGGTTCCAGCCTGGACATCGACTCTTTGAGAAGGAACCTGAAGAAGAGGCAGACAGAATAGACTTCAGGAAGAAATTCCTAAGTGTGGCCCTTGTGAGGGATCTTCCCCATGGAGGAGGAAAACCTCCGAATTATCATCTGGGGGCAGAAGTCTATAATCCTAACTTCTGTGCCAGACAGCTTGGTTGTCCTCAGGTCATTCCGTTCAAATTTTACAGAGGCTGCAATCGAGCCACTTCCTGGAGGGACTTAGATGACCTGGAAGTGCACAAGGCTGCCAAATGTGCCGTGAATAAGATCAACAATACTTCAAACGCCCTCTTTCCTTCCTGGAAGCTGAACACCTGCAGTTCCGCCGATTTTGATGACTGGTGGAAAGCTAGATGCCACGCTCTGCCTGTCTCAACTGATGCCTTCAAAATTCTTTTTGAAGGCTGGACTTCTGGGAATGTTTATGCAGAGGCAGAGGCTAAGAAGTTCGTGGTGCGGACCATCAAAGATGTTAATGCTCAAGTCATAGAAGGTATTTTCCAGATTCTGTCTATTCTTCTTTCTTTGCTTTGTGGACTTAAAGTAAATCTGTTCTGTCCGTATCAGGTCCTTCCCTGGTGAAGAAAATAGGTGGAGGGGCAAGGCAAGCTGGAGAAATACTTGGTAAGTTCTTTCAATATTTTGTTCCTTCCATTTTCCTTATCGGATTTTTTCTGATTCTGTCTATTTCTTGCGCAGTTTCTTCCGTTATTGCTGCTGGAGATTTAGAGCCTCCCTCTGGTGAGGAAGATGAAGATCTGGCAGAACAGCCTGTTGTGGCCACCCCCTCTGTTGGAAAGAAAAGAAAAAAAAGTACCCTTGCTCAGGGTAGTGCTGTCCAGCCTGAGACCTCTAGTAGGATTTTGATAGTTTTAGCCTTTCTATTCTTTTGATCTGTTCTGTTCTGTTCTGTTCTTTTCTGTTCTGACCTTTACTCGTTCTTGTGCAGCTGAAAGTCTTCCGCCTCCTCCTCTCACTAGGTCTAAAAGACTTAGGAAGAGGAGTGAAATTGAGTCTGATGGGACAGAAGAACTTGCTGCAAATCCAACCGAAACTTCTGGAACTGATGACGAGCTGCGAGAGGCCTTTGAGGCTGTCGAACAGGAGAAGCAGCAAGGAGCAGCAACAGAAAACCCTTCAGAAAAGAAAGGGGGAGATTTTGAAGAAGAGGTGAGACCGGATTCTGGCCCTCTGAATATATTTTTCTTTTTCTCTCTAGCTTCTGACTTCTGTTTGTTTGTTCAGGAGGAGATTCCTACTGAGGTGATAGCAGAGAGCATTGCCTTGGCTCAGAAACAGCGTGCTATGCCTAGGACAGAACTGACTAGCTCGGAGCTGGCCGCTTTTGAAGACACGGGAGCTGAACATTCCACTGCAGCCCCGGCATCCGAGGAGCAGCCAGAGCATTCCCTGTCAGAACCAGTGGAACAGGCAGAAGTTCCTGTGGAAACTTCAACTAGTCCACCTATATGCGAACTTGTAGAACAGGCAGAACTCCCTGTCGTGGCTCAAGCAGAACAAGCAATACTGGGGTCTGAGGAGCAGATAGAGGCTTCGGCCGTATTGGAACCTGTGGAACATGTAGAACTTCTGGTTGCAAGTCTGGCAGAGCCATCTGCCTCGGGGCCTGTGGAGCAGGTGGAGCTTCCTGTTGCAACCCCAGAGCCAGAAGTAGAATTAACTGCTGCTGTTTCTGAAACCATGGTAAATCCTTGTCATTTTTATTTTCGTTCATCTCTTGCACTTTTATCCTGTCCTTGTTTCCCTTTTAACTCGTATTCCTTTCAGGTGGAAGTGCCCAGAACTGCAGGAGCCGTGACAGTGGTGATTAGTCCTCTGAAGCCTGTTCTTGCAGCTGTAAGTATTATTATGTCATGAATTTTCCTTTGATTTCTCCCCTTTTTGCTAACCCACAATTTTGATTTTGCAGACGCCTATCCAATCCCGAGCTGTCTCGACTATCACAGCTTCCTTTGCCGACCCAGAATTGGCCGAATTTGAGGCTATGGACTTGGATGCCCAACTGGACAGGTTGGAGAAACTCAGTTCTACTCCCAGCAAGACCAAATTCAAAGCAGTGGATGACGCCATGGAGAGAGTGAAGATCTGGCAATCTACTGAGCTGGAGCTGGAGGGAAACAGGGGAGCTGTTGAGCAACTGATGAAGGATCTGGACCTGCTGCACAGGCAGAACATGGCTCCCAAGCCAATTCTTGAGATAAGTCTGAACCTGGCCAGAGATGTGCTCAATCTTCATGATCGTTTTGAAGACCTCAAGCCCACCTTCGAGACTTTTGAACTCTGCAAGGCTACTCATGATGCCAACTTGGCTGATTATGCAAAACATAAGGCAGAACTGGATCAGATGGTTGCGGGGTACAAAGAGGCCAAGGCTACTGCAGATAAGTTGGAGAAGCAGATTGAAGAGCTTCAGAAATAGTTAGCAGAATGCAGGGAAGTGCAGCGCAGGCTGGGTGCTGGACTGAGTTCTAAGACCAAGGCCACCTTCCTTGTGCAGAGCATGGTTTCAGCCTCCAGGCCAACTTTGGAAGTTGCAGAGGCTTCAATTCATCAAGGGGTGCTGCTTCAGAAGGAGCTCTCTATTAAGAAGACTAGTCTGCAGGAGACTCTTAAAAAACTAGGATTTTTGGATTCAAATTTTTGGATTTGTAATGAACTACTTAGTCACCGAGGTGACTATTAAATAAAAGTTTATTTATTTTTTTGGAATTTCAGTTTCTCTTGCTAAACTAAAAGAAAATTAGAAGATTACAATAATAAAAACTAAAACAAAATCAAGCAACAGTTTCAAATTGTTGCCTTTCTATCCCAGGATCTGTCTGCACAGCCTGTGATTCCCACATGGTTGGATAGAATTTCTTTAACCATTTGCCATTGATTGGCGCAGCATGAACTTCTCCATCCCGATCCTGTAGTCTGTATGCCCCTAATCCCAAGACTTGGTTGATTATGAAAGGTCCTTCCCAAGTTGGCGACCATTTTCCATAACCAGCTATATGTGTTCCAAGGGCCAGAACTGCTTTCCAGACTATCTCTCATTCTTCAAAACTCTTGTTTTTAACTCTCTTGTTGTATGCTCTTGACACAGCCTGTTTTCCTGCTAAGAGTTTGTTGAGGGTATCAATCCTACTTGCGTCCAACCTTTCCAGTTCTAATAACATGGCCTGGTTGTAGTCTTCTCCAACCAATTTGTGTTGATGGGCAATTCTGAGGGATTGGACTGCTATCTCCATAGGCAGAATTGCATCGTGACCATAAGTCAAAGCATATGGAGTCATACCAGTTGCCTCCCTTTTTGAAGTCCTGTACGCCCATAAAGTTTCTGACAGCTTCTCATGCCATTGTTTTGGATTTTTCTCAAGCATTTTCCTGATAATATTGATTATTACTTTGTTACTTGATTCTGCCTGTCCATTGGCTTGAGCATAATAAGGAGTGGATTGGAGCAGCTTAAATTTGAACGCTTCTGCCATGTTTAGCATATCTCCTGATATGAAAGAAGATCCCCTGTCGATAGTGATTGATTCTGGAATGCCAAATCTCTGTATGATCTGTTCTTCTATGAAAGTGATGATTTCTTGAGACGTGGTAGACTTAACAGGCTTGGCTTCCACCCATTTGGTGAAATAATCTGTGGCTACAATGATGAAACAATGCTGTTGGCTGCTGGCTGGATAAATTTTGCCAATGAGGTCCATTGCCCATCCTCTGAACGGCCATGGCTTGACTACTGGATTCATGGGAACCGAAGGAACCTGCTGGATTGGTCCATGTCTTTGACAGGCTTCACATCCCTTGGAATAATCAATGCAATCTTTCATCATGGTTGGCCAGAAATAGCCATACCTTCTGATTAGCCAACACATTTTCCTGCCACCTTGATGTGCTCCGCATATCCCTTCATGGGTTTCTCCCATGACTTTCATGTATTCCTTCTTGCCCAAGCATCTTAGCAATATCTCATCCTTGCTTTTTCGGACCAAGTCTTCATTCCACATAAGATAATTTAAAGCCATGATTCTGACTTTCTTTTCAGAAGGCAAGGTTGGGTATTGTAAATAGCTTATAATGGGAGCCCTCCAGTCATCCTCAGCGATTATGGCAGAATTGACGTCTACTTCCATTCCTCTGTCCAGTCCGAGATTTGTATTCCTGTAGCTATTTGAGCCAGTTCATTGGCTGCAAAGTTTTCTTCTCTTGGGATGTGTTCCCAAGTGGCTTCCCTGAATTCTGTCAACAGATTCCTAGCTGCTACTAAATAGACAGCTAGAGCAGGGTTCAAACATTTATATTCTCCAGCAATCTGTTTTAAAACAAGCATAGAATCTCCCAAGATTTCTACAAACTGGACTTCGAGCTCTACCAACATTTCGAGGCCAATGATTAGAGCTTCATATTCAGCTCTGTTGTTGGTGCATTGGAAATCTAACTGAAAAGAATAACAATGTCTGACTCCCAAAGGTTCCTCTAGAACAATCCCTGCTCCGGAAGTTAAGTCAGTTTTTGATCCATCAAAGTATAGCTTCCAAGGTGTGAGATGAATCAAATAAATGGGATTGTTAAGGCAAACATGAGCTCTTGTCAGTAGATCTGCATTTGCTATATCCAAAGAATCCATATTTTCAATTTCTTCTCCTGGGTGATCGGCTAGGAAATCTGCTACAGCTTGTCCCTTAACAGCTTTCTGAGGGACATACCTGAAGGCAAATTCTGTCAAAGCCAGAGTCCATTTCCCAATTCTGCCTCTCAACATTGGCCTTGTTAGCATATATTTGATTAGGTCTGTCTTGGCAATGATATAAGTGGTAAATGACAACATGTAGTGTCTGAGTTTTATAGCATTGAAATACAAAGCTAGACAAAGCCTTTCGATTGCAGAATAATTTCTTTCTACTTCTGTCAGAGTTCTGCTCAGATAGTAGATTGCTTGTTCCTTTCCTTCCTTGTTATCTTGGGCTAACAAGCTTCCAACGGACGTTTCTGATGCGGATACATAGAGCTTAAGTGGTCTGCCTTTCTTTGGTGGGGACAGAACTGGCGGATTTGAGAGGTAATGTTTGATCTCTTCAAAAGCTCGCTGGTGTTGCTCTTCCCACTTGAAAGTCTGTTCCTGTTTTAGCTTTAACAAGGAAGAAAAAGGCTGAATTTTTCCTGCGGAATTGGATATGAATCTTCTTAGGAAGTTAATTTTCCCTAGAAGACTTTGCAGCTCTTTCTTGTTCCTCGGGGGTTGAGCTTCTATGATGGACTTCGCTTTATTTTTATCAATCTCTATGCCCCTCTGATGTACCAGAAATTCCAAGAAGTTTCCTGCCTGTACTCCAAAAACACATTTTTTAGGATTCATTTTCAATTTATGTTGTCTCATCCTTAGGAATGCCTTTCTTAGGTTTGATACATGATTCTCTGTTTCTGGAGATTTAATCACACACATCATCTATATATACTTCTAGAGAATGTCCTATCATATCATGGAAAACAGAATTCATTGCTCTTTGATAAGTGGCTCCTGCGTTTCTTAAGCCAAAAGGCATTACAGTGTATTCAAAATAACCTAGATGCCCTGGACACATGAAAGCTGTCTTGTGGATGTCTTCTTCTGCCACCATAATCTGATTATATCCTGCGTTGCCATCCATGAAAGATAACATTTGGTGGTGAGCAGCTCCATCTACTAACATGTCCGCCATTGGCATAGGATATTCATCCTTGGGGGATGCTTCATTGAGATTTCTGTAATCCACACAGATCCTTACTGCCCCTGTTTTTCTTTTCAGAACCGGGACAATGTTGGCTAGCCAGTCAGTGTAAATGGTCGGCCTGATGAATCCTGCCTTGAGCAATCTTTCTATCTCTTCTTTGACTTTTAGTTCTGTCTCCATGGACATTCTTCTTCTGGCCTGTTTGACTGGAAGGTAGCCTTCTTTGATAGGCAGCTTGTGTCCTACCAATTTCATGTCCAATCCAGGCATTTCATGATGATGCCAAGCAAAACAATCTCTGAAATCATGCAAAAGTGCAATGATTTCGCTTCTGAGTGGTTCTTCTAGTAGTGCGCTAATGAAAGTAGGTCTTGGATCCTCTTCTGTCCCTAGATTAATCTCCTGTAATGGATCTTCTACTTCTGGTAAGGAGTCATCTAGTGCTGCTGGTGCGAAGTCCAAAATTTCCTCCTGTAAACTCTCTTCCTGTTCTTCGATGCTCTCATGCGTGAATTCTGCCATATTAATGGCTGGATCCTGCGCAGTGAGTTTCCTTTCTCCCCAGTACATCAACAATCTTTTTGTAATGGATCGGATTGTTGCAGCTCGATCCTTTTTCTGTTGATTGAGACTAAACATCAGAGTTCTGGAGGTTCAGAACAAAAGGCCTATTCCAGTTTTCTAGAGAACTGGCCAGACCGTCTTCAATGAGTCTTTGGGCCGTGACACCGTGAGGGCGGCCGTTCTGGTTGACTCCAAAGAAGGTGAAAGGACCAAGGTCATCATGATAGTACCTTGCTTCAAAACACATGGCAGAAGGCAGAAATGGCCGTGGATCGGCCTCTACTATCTCCATGTAACCTTCTTCATGCCAAAGGGCTAGCTGCTGATGTAGAGTAGAGGGAATGCAGAGGCTTTGGTGAATCCAGTCTCTTCTGAGCAATGCATTGTAGGTAGTAGAAGTAGTGTCTACCACAAAGAATGCAATTTTCAGCTTTTTGGTTCCAACAATGACATCCACGTCAAGAATTCCATGAGTCTTAGTGATGCCCCCAGCAAAGTTGGTGACGGTCAGACGTGTTGGAATTAGCTCTTTCTCTGTTCTGCCCATTTTGCTCAGCAGTCTGTGTGGTAGAAGATTGATGGCTGCGCCTCCATCTACCATTACCTTGGAAATAGGAATACCTCCAAAGTTTGCAGTTATGAATAGAGGCCTGAGGTGATTAGCCATTTGCCTAGTTGGCTTGGAGAAACAAAGCTATTCTGCAACTGGTTTCATGGCAGTTCCACTCGTTTTGGCAGCAGGTACCTGCTATTCTGGCGTTTCTTCTACTTCCGCCAGTCTACACTCAAAGCTTTCTTGTGAGAATACGTCTCCTTCCAGAGTGCTTCCTTGTCCTTCCACTGCCCTGAATCTCTCTGATAAGATGAATACCATATTAATGCCAAGATCACCTTGTAACAAGTTCTCCAATTCTGCACCAAAAGCTTCGGTTTCCTCATCTAGTCCTTCATCGTACTCCATTTCTTCTGTCCAGTCTCCTTGTTCTCCTGTCTCGAGGAAACCAGTTTGATCCTCTGCAGATGGCTCATAGTCCAACTGTTCCTCCTCGTTTTCTTCAGTCCAGCTTTGTTGGTCTTCTTCAGGAACAGATTCGGATCCAGCTTGTACTTGTGGAAGTTCAGATTGATCGACTGAGGATGAGGTCGATTGGATGGAGGGCTTGCCTGGAGATTCTGTTTTTATCGACCTTTGCGGCTCATATCGTGCTTATTCTGCCTGAGGAGTTGCTTCTGGATTTTCTCTTCTTCTGGCAGAATTTGGCTCTGTCAACACCTGTGCATCTTTCCTGTTTCTAAGGAAGGTGGAATACTGCCTCTGAACTCATCTTTTCTGGGTCCTGGTTAATTCCAAGGTTGGTCTGCCGCTTTTTCCAACGGAATACCATCTTCCCTCTATGATAGTTGTCAAAGGCTTGTCATTTCCCGGCATCCTAATTGGTATCTCCTCCTCAGGCTGCTCTGGCATTCTTCTGTTGCGCTGAACTGGCCTAAGATAATCCCTTTGTCTGACTCTATTTCTGGGAGGAATCGGAGCTAGGCCTTGCTGGTGTGACGTTCCAATCCAGTCAAACACGCTATGTGTGGGCTGGTTCTGCCTGTCCAGAGTCACTTCTAACTCACTTTCACACTTGCATTTACTGCATAATATTATCCCAGCCGAGATGGTTGCTTTTGGCCTTTGGAAGTCCTCCTTTGTAGTTCTCCTGCTCCTGCTGGAACTGGCATTTTCCCTTCGTTCTGGCCAATTTAGATTGACCATGTTAACTTGGGGCTGGGGAAAAGGATCTGTCGTAACTGAGGGAGGTTTTTCTGCCAGTTTCAATCTCCCTGTAGTTATTCCTTCCTGTATGACATCTCTGAAAACGACACAACTATTGGTGGAATGATTCCAAGAATTGTGTCATCTGCAATATTGTCTGCCCTTAAGCTCTTTTGGCTTGGGCAACTTATGAGGTGCCTCTATTGCCTTTTGCGCCAGCATCTCATCAAACAAAGCATCAACTTTGGTTAGATCGAAAGAGTAGACCTTGTTTTGTGTCGGTTTGTTTGGAACAAATCCTCCTGTGAATGGTGGCGGCTTCTGGCCCTTTGGTGGCTTTGTAAGAGCTGTTGCATGGATTCAGCTGCATCCTCAACTTGTGATACTCGCAAGTGCACGAGCCGTTCGGTAGTATAGCATATGTAAGTGCGAGGTCGATTCCACAGGGATTGGTGATTGAATGATCCTATTCAGTTTCAACTAAGAAGCAAAATGGTTGGTGTTTGAGGACATGGAGAATATTTGAAGAGAAGAAAGCGGTGTTTGAGAACTTGGAGAATTTTAAAGAGAAGGGAGAAGTAAGTGTTTGGGAACTTTAGAGAATTTTGGAAGAAACGAAAAGGTGTTTGAGAGCTTTAGAGAGTTTGGAAGAGAGTGTTTAAGAACATGAGAGTTTGGAAGAGAAATGAAGGTGTTTGGGAAGCTTGAGGATTTTGTGAACTTGGAGAATTTGAGAACTTAGGGAAGGGAGGAGAAAGTGTTTGAGAAGTTTAGAGAATTTGATGAAGGAATGGGAGAAGTGTTTGGGAACTTTGAGAGTTTTGGAAGAGAGTGGGAATTGTATTTGGGAAATGTTTTAGAGCATGGAGAACTTTGAAAGAGAATAGAGAAGTGTTTGGAGAATTTAGAAGAAGAGAATTTAGTAGAATGATCTTATTACAACAATTGAGAACTACAAAGGGAAACTAAGGGAATTTGAGGGAGAGAAGGGAAGGGAGCTCTAGAGAAGTGCTTGAGAGCTCCCCCCCTTGGGGTGTGTTTACAAACTTAGAGAACTTCCCTATTTATAGGCCTAGGGGAAGTGAAAATCTGAATTATACAATTGAATTATCTAAACACACTAACTTCACCTAACACACAACACTTAATTCACCAACTTAACCTAACACACAATTGCATTTGAAAACAATTCCTCTTGTCTTTAGGCTTAGTGTTGCAACTCCCACTTCATCATCTTTTAATTCATTTGGCTGCTGCAAAATTCCACTCAAATAAAGGTATTGAATATGCTTCACCAAACTTTCCCACAATCAACAACACTTCATCATGCATATGTCATGCATGACAATGCTTTGCAGCCAGCTTTTGGGCTCGTTTTGGGCTTGTGGCTCCAATCTGAAAAATCTGGAAAAATATGGATCTTGAAGCTCTTTGTCTTATCTTTCCAAGCATATGCAGCCCAACTCAAGGAAAAATCGGGAAGGCCTTCAAATGTGATTTTTGGCCCAGTAACGCAGATGCTGCCGAATTTGACCTTAAGTTGCCAAAACATGTATAACTTTCTCTAGAAGACTCGGAATCATGAACCGTAAAATTCTACAGAAACTAGACTTCCGTATATTTCCAATTATGTATGGCTCATTATCTGGTTCTTCTTGAGTAAGTACAGTCTAATCCGTGAAGTTGACTGATCTGCAGACACCATTTTGAGCTAACTTGTCTCCAAAATGCAATTAGTGAGTCTCAAGCTTATAACACTGAAACAAACACAAAACTTATTAAAAGCACAAGTATAACTCAAAAACATAACCAAATCATAAGTTAGAAGGGTACAAAATGATATGTAAATATGCACCAATCAAGAGCTTTGCAGCTGATAGGATGCTTTAATTTTGCCATTTCTGCCACTGCAACCTCTCTTTCTTCTGAACCCTCTGTGTCTTCTTCTGACTCTACTTCAATCAAATGGATTGAAGAAGAAGGGGTCTTGTAATATGTGCCTTTGGAAGAGTTCCTCTTCTGCTGTTCTTCCTTTAGTAGTTCCTCATATTTGGAAGCTTTGTCTGCCAGTTCTGCCAGATCTCCGAACAGCATCCCATCAAATCTTTTCCTCAAAGAAATCTTGAGGGAGGTTTGAGCCATCTGAATGAAGTGTCTTTCTTCCATAGGGATTCGACACTTCATCTTGAGCTTCCTGAATCTGGTTATGAAATCCTGGGCAGGTTCGTCTTCGCTTTGCTTAAGAGCGGCAAGATCACTGATGGTGACTTCTGGCTGGATCCTGAAATAATAGTCATGGAAGACGTTTTCCATCTGCTCCCAAGTTTGAACAGAATTGGCTGGCAAACTAGTATACCAGGTGAAAGCTTGTCCGGAGAGAGAATTCCCAAACAGCCTCAGTTTTAACAGGGGATTATTCTCTATAGCTATACACTAGACAGAAAATCTGCCTATGTGCTCAACCGACGAAGCATGAGGATCTTCTCCATTAAATAAGGTGAAGTTTGGCACTTTGAAACCTGGGGGTAGGGGAATTTGGTCTATATAAGCCGGGTACAGCTTTCTGTAGGTAGGCCTTTCTCCTCTTCTGGCTTCCGGCTCCATCATCTCCCTGATCATTCTCTGTAATGCCCCCATGTCATTCAAAGCATTAACAGGATGTGGATTTCGTCCATGTTCTGGCTGATCACGATCAAACCTGTGCTCCATTCTGTATGGTCGAGGCAGGGCTTCTTCCCTGTGTTCTTCCTCTTCTTCAACCTCTAGATGGTTCCTCAAATTTGCCCCTGGTCTATTTTTGTCGTTGTTGGCAAAAGGGTTAATTCCACCTCTGCCTCTCCTACCCCTTGCTAGTGGAGGAAATGGATTGGGATCCATTCTTCTCGGTCTATAGGGTGGCACAGCTGGTGCCTCAGGCAGAAGTGGCAGTGGTTGATCACGCGGGGCCACAGGTGGTGGAGCAGGCGGCTCTGGATGATTCTGGGGGACTTGAACTGGCGCCGGTCCTTCTGGTCTGACTGGAGCCTCATGTTCTTGGGCGAGAGGGGCTCCTCCCCTCTGTACAGCTTGGATTTCTTCAAGTCCTGGTACTCCAGCTATCTATGCAATAAGAGGATTCTCTTGATATGGCCATGCTAGCCCTGGTGGAGGACCGTAGGGAAGGTCTAGCTGCTGCACCACAGCATCGGGATTCGGAATTCTGGCCATGGCAGCCTCACGGTCTTTCCTGAACTGCCTGTTAACTTGCCACTGCATCATGGCTGTTATATTATTTAAAGATTCCTGACTCCTTTGTGTCGTAGCCTCCTGCCGGAACACAGCTTCCTGTATTTGATTCAGCCACCTGGAACCGGTTCTGGAACGTCTGCTCCCTGTACTGCCATGAGCTGATTGTCTTGCATCGCTTTCGTCTGATTCTGGTCCTTCTCGGAAAGCTGCTTGGTCTCGTTCCATTGCGCGATGTGGATTCTGGCTAGAACTTCCAATATACATATACTTTTCAAAGTGTCTAAGAGTATATATACTGAGAAATCCCACCGGGCGTGCCAAATTGTTCACCCGTTTTGATTTGTTTCCTGAGATGGTAGGGCAAAGTTCCCCATTAATTCAAAGACCATGTTTTGGTCAGTAAATTAACTTTCTTTATGTGTTGAGCGTGCCACTGTTAGCAATTTTTCAACCCTAACAGACTTGAGAGTAAAAATAACTTGCGCCTCAAGCTACTGACTTTGAACAAATGATTGTGAATTTGGGTGAGGAATATCTCCCAAGTAAGTTCTTTTCTATGCCTTAGACTGGTAAGGACTTTTACAATTTTTCTCAGTATAAAAACCGGTAATTTTGGCCAGAATGAAATGATGACAGATTGAACTAATTTCAGGCAGAACTCCCTTTCACAAGGCTTAAAAGGGGAAAACTGACTATACAAAGACAAGAGGAGGGCTGTGCTTCCATGTCTGCCTGGTTATTTACCTTTGTTCTGGGCTGGACTGGGTGTGTCTGTGCTGGACTGGACTCTGAACAGCTTTAACTGTTGGGCTTCGGCTGCAAATCGATACCAAAGCTTGAGTTTGGCAGAGCTTTAATCTATTTCAAGCCCTGGACGGCTTTTGGATGGGCAGAACTGGGACTTCTCCAGTCTGAAAGGACAGAAGTGGCTGGACTTGCGTTGGCAGTGTGCTGTAATACTTGCGCTGCTTAGTCAGGGCTCTTCATAAATTCGTTGAGGTTTTCGTATTTGAGAAAACTCAAACTCTGCTTGTCTCGGCTTTTGCTGAACCAAATTTGTAACGAGAGAAATCTCGTTATTGTTGACTTGTGAACTGGGATTCAAATCAGAAACAGTGATCTAACTGCCTTTGCTGGGAGAAAACAGGATGATTCTGCAAGCTTGTTGAAAAAAGATTTTTGAAATGGAAATGCTTCAGACTCTGGGTCTGTTGGACTTTGTTTGGGATTTTTGTGATCAAATGATCATTTTAGTGTTTGTCTTTTGATTGTGTTTTTGGTTGTGTTGATTGATTGTCTGTGCTCTGTTCACCCTCTCTTGTATATATAAGGAATGTTCTTTTGAGAGTGGGCGGCAAGTAATCACAAGATCTTTTTATTTTTTAATTGAAACAAACAGGGGTTTCATCCGTTTTCTAGCAAGCAAACACTCAACGATCAGTTCCTGAGGTGACCACTTCTGTATTTTTGATGGGGTGCCATGCCTGTTCTTTCATTTCAACTGCTTTTGCATGAGTCTGAAAGTTTTGAGATAGCAAGTTCTCAGTTTTTGAACAGCTCCCTGTTTCCCGCCTATCTCCTTTTCACAGGGGCAGAGTCTGCTTATCCTTGAAAATGGTGCTTTTCTAAAAATATCAGAATACCTTTAGATAAATTAAACGGAATTTGATCTCCTGGTAACTGAGTTTTTCTCAGAGACGTCCTTCTTTCATACCTGCCCCTGTTCAATCTTTAATTTCAGCCGACTTTGTTGACTTCTCCAAGTCAGGGATCACGTGGGACTGTTTCATTTAAAAGATCAGTTGGGTTCAAGTTGTTCCGAACCCAATTTTAGTTCTTCCAAGGCCCAAATCTCTTTCCTGGCTCCCACTGTTCCCAGGCCTCTATCGCTTTGGGCCGAGTTCCTTGTTTTGGCCTGTCTATTTGTTAACGGGCTGGATGTGTTGATGGGCTGAGAGCGTCAGTGGCCAGGTGGTCATAAGATGATGTGGGCTTTCTGCTTTTGACTTGGGCGCGCCAAATTTGTGCCCAAACAATGTCATCATTGGTTTTTTTAGGCAATTAGTTCCTCCTACTCTTTTATTCGTGTTGTGTTACTCGCAATTATAAAGGCCAATTAGTAGTATAGCAAGACAAGTACGAAGTCATACTCATGAGGATTGAGAAGTTAAACTTAATTATGTACTTAGATTACCAAATTTAAGAAAATAGAAAATTATGTCTAAAATAGAATTTTAAGTGAGTGATTGTGATTGTCAAAACAAATGAAGCAAAATGAAATTGGAATTTGAAGTGAGAGAGAGTGCTTGTGATTGTGAAAACAAACGAACATCATGAAATTTCAAACGAAAGTAAGTAAACAAGTGTAACAAAGAGTGGTCCTAGGGGTTGAAAAACAAATTTTTAGACTAGGACATTTGATTCACCATTACAATCCAATTCTGGGTTATAAGGATTCAAGTAACAAGTCTAAAAGAGGCGTAACAAAGAGGTGTCTACTTTAGTTTCAACCAAAATACACAAATCTGAATGGTAGCTTGGTATTCCGATTAGCATATAGGCAGGTAGGCATAATGAATAAGAACATGAATCATGAATAAAACTTGAAACTTGAAATTTATAAACCCAGAATATTTATGTTAGCTTACATCAAAACCCTAGTTATGGATTTAGCTACTCATAATGGAAAAGAAACCTAAACAGAAATGAGAAAACATAATGAATGCAAAAAGATTAAATTCGTAGGGAAATGGAAGAGAGGCTTGCTGGGACAGTTTTGGTGATTTTGGGGCTGTTTAGATACACTTAAATTGTAACACCCCGTCCCAAAAACACTGTTCAATTAATTATTTTTTTGGGTGAAATTACATTTTTGCCCTTGGGTGTAGGGGCACTTTAGTCACTTTTTGTTCAAGAAGGATTTTGGGGAATTTAGTGGCATTGTTGCGTAGAGCTTAAGTGCAGTGTTAAAGGGATAGGGTTGTTGAGTTAAGAGTAATGTTTAAAAGAATTGTGCATAGCTTAAGTGCAGTGTTTAAGGGATAGGGTTGTTGAGTTATGAGTCTTAAGTATAGAGTGAGTAAAGAAAAATGGGTCTGTTGTTCTTGGGTTGAGATATTACGATTTTATTTAAAGGGAAAAGATGTTTCTTAAATTTACTTGTTGATATTATTGAAAATAATTGTATGTTATCTGGTTGGTGATTATTGATCGTAGAATTACGTGTGGCTTGATCCCTCAGTAAGGGTACATAGGTAGCCTGGGATCTTACCCAGGTGCAGCCACAAGATCAATTATATTTCTAGACTTTAATTTGGTCATAGGGATCATATCTTATTTATTAGATTTATTAAGTTTGGTTTTGAATTTGTCAGTGACCTGAAGCCCGATTGGAACTTAGGCGAGATTAAATGCCTGTTTATATTCTAGTTTTTACTAAAAGGATGTGGTTAAAACGTGTTGTGGTTGTGACGAGGCTGAAACTCGTGTTAGACTGATGAATGAGGGTGGATTGAGTCTTTTCAACTATTTATGACTGTGCATGGATGGTAGACTGTGCATGCTGAAGTTTGGGGAAAATTTTAAACTATGGAATTATTTTTATAGGTGAAAATAATTTGGCAAATGTCCGTTTTTAGGGGAGACTCTGCCGAAATTTTGGTAGAAAGTCTCGACCTTCTTTTCCTTTGTTTTTGGAGAAGAGGATAATGTTAGTAAGTGGGCCCGGCATCGGGTGGATGTCAGAAAATCCACAGGATTCGTCACGGATTCCGAGAAATTTAGGGCGGGTCCTGTCAATAACAATAAATTGTGCTCTCGCTGCATTGATATCACCAATATTGAGGCATTTAATCAAACACTTAATGGGCATTTGATCGAATACTTGTGGGCATTTGATCCAAGAAGTCCATTCACGACAAAAAGACCTACAGAAGACTATCCCATAGACCAAAAAATGGAACCAAGGCTCTCCGGAAGCTCTCATCTCCATGAAAAAAACTCTCTCTCTTTGAAACTCTAGCTAAAAGAAAACTCTCTCTCTCTAAAAGCTCAGCTGCCGCCCCCTTTGGGGGTTGGTGGCCATTTTCATTTTTCCAACCCATTCCGTTTCCCCTCCCTTCCCTTCCTCACAACCCTCCTCTCTATTGTCTCTCTCTACCCCTGTTGCGGTTTTTTTTTTTTTTTTCACGCACTTTTCTCTTGCCTTGTTCTAGTTTGGTTTTGGCCCAGATCTCTCCTTACCCTCCTTTCTACTGCAACTAGTGGCTGATCTTGGTGGGTTCGTGGTTTTCTAGTTGTTCCATTGGCGGTCTGTGCGGTGGTGGGCTCTGATTTTGGTGCTCCTGTTTAGATCTACTCAGATCTATTCGTTCTCGGGGACTACCTGTGCCTGAGGTCAAATTTCAGAGGTCTTGCTCCATACCGACCCAAAATCCATGGCTCATCTGGATTCCTTCACCTTCCTTTTGATCTGGCATCACCCTTGGTTTGCAACTGCAAATTTTAAACGCGTTTTGGCGCGTATTTATTGGAAGGTGTGTAGAGCTCTAGCTCGGGTGCTTGCACCACCTCCTTCCAGATTCTTGGTTCTTTTCCTCCTGGCTGTGGAATGGGTTTTCTCATTCCTTATTTGTTGGCTGCTGTCTGTCTGCCGCGCAAATCTCACGGCCTGGGGTTCCGGGCCGAGGGGATTCGCGTTAACACGCGGTTTCCTGCTTTTGGACGGGGTGCGTTTGTGCGCGGGCGTGCCAGCACGGTGTACCGTGCGTCGAGATGTTTGAAGTGGGCGATAGTGTTTAGATAGTGCGCCTGTCTGAACTCGTCTTCTAATCAAACGATTGTAGCCGAGAGAGGAACTAGTCTCGGCTGTAAGGTTCACGGCCTGAACTACAAGGCCGTTGAGTGGTGGTGTTTGGTGGGTTTTAGGGCGGTGCTCCGGCGCGCTACTCAATGAGCGGCGGTCATATGATATATGGGGTGAATGAGCGAATAACAAGGGTGGTGCTCCGGCGCCTTGAAAATCAAGGGTCGTTTGATATATTGATGAATGGATTTTCCTTACAAATTAACACTACTCCTAGAAAAGCAAGTAAAGATATTGAAAGTGCATTACAGGAAAATATAAGTTGCTCCGTGGGAGGCTTTTGTTTGGTGTTTGAACCCTTTGAAAGTAGTCCTGAGTCTTGTATTTATAGGCAGAGCTCCTGGAGGGGTAATCGAGGCTGAAAATCTGCATGGTGGAGCCTGATTATGCCAAGTGGGAGTCCAATCGACATTTGGGATTGTGAAGTATGGTGGTGTGACTCCATGAATCCCGGTGAATCTCGGCTGCCGCCCTGATCGTGGGTTCTGCGCTTCTGGCCGTGGAGACGCATTTATTGCTCTGATAGCCAATTACCTAATCTCTCAAGCTGCAAAGAGCTTTGTGAGAATGTTGGCGTCTAATCACTCTGATCTCTGTCACCAAATCCTGACTCCAATCACTTCCCACCTTCCCTCGCGCATTAAATGCTCATTCTTGGCCAGTGGGTTTGCTGCAATAAACAGAGACCTTGCTTCATTAAATGGAGCGTGGGACCCTGCTGTCACGTGATGATCTGACCCCAATGCCTTTGGCCTTGACCTTGTTCGATCTCGGCCTCGGCCTGTAACCTTGGCCGAGATAACCATGCCTTGGTGATTTTTCTTGTTTCTCTGGAAAGCCAAACACCCTGACAAAATGCTGCGTTCCAGTTTGAGGCCGAGAAGAGTTGTTCCCCCGGCCAATTCATGGCCGTGATTTATCAGGCACAAACACTGTCCTTTGGATGTATTGGTTGGGTTAATTCTGGATCTGTTAGTGAATCTCGAGTGGGCTATGTTTTGAGGGATGTTTGGCTTGATTTGCTGACCTAGGGGTGTTTGGTTCTTCATGGTGGTGATTGGTGGCATCTCCATCTACAGTCGTGGAGTTTCTCTTTGCTAGTGGTGGCGGCTTGGAGTTTCTCTTTGGTTGTGGTGGCTAGGTTTCATGTGTTTTATTTTATGTTTAATGTGGGCATTATGTTGAATGTGGGTGTAATGCTTCTTTGTGAGCTATATGCCTTTATGTGGGCTAAATGCCTTTTTGTTGGCTTTTGACGGTTTAGTTTTTGGCTTGGGAACATGATCTTCATGCTATACTGTATTGGTTTTAGCTAGATTTGTTTCTGTATGTTTTCTGGCTGGTGCTTTTGCTCGGCTTTGTTTGTACTGTCCTTTACCCCTTTGGGGGTTTGCAATGAATTGCAACTTCGACCAAAAAAAAAAGAAAAGAAAACTTTGTGGAGTTAAGGTTCAATGCAATTGAACCAAAGAAAATAACAAATACATAAAACTCATGTGGATACTAAAACACCAAATAAAAAATTAAACAATATTAAGAGTTGAGACCAATAAAATAATATTTTGGAAAAAACAAAAGGTGTTTTTAATTATATACCCACTTATAGCATCAATATCTTGAAAATATCCAATTCATCTAATTTGGAGAAAGAAATCCAAAATTAACCACAAGTTATTTATTTAATTATATTTTATATATGAAATTCCTTTCTCATCATTTTGCATGAATTTGAGAGACAAAAAGTCCACATCTTGTCAGCTGCGTTAAATTTGAAGGAAAAAGTCCACCAGTTGGGTTAGGTTTAGACAAAAAAGCTCAATAGCTGTTTTAATTGCGCATCTGAATTTACTTCATTTCCTTCGCCTTTAATTTTCAGTTTTTGTGGTTACGAGTCAAGCACAACTTGTTCGTTTGAAGCAGCTCATTTGTTCTTCATTGGTTGGGAGCTCTTGCTTTGATTTCTATGATTTCTGGTGCGATTTTTAAATGAGAAACGTAGGTTTTTGTGCTTTATCTCCAATTTTTGGTTTACTTGCAGTTTGATCTTTGATTTTCCGACTGTTGTTGCACTGTAGGATTTTTCGCGCGAATCTTTGTTCTTCTTTGAAGTTCGATTGTGGATTCTAGTTGAATTTTGAGTTCTGAATTTAATCAATTGTGGAAGTCTTCAATTATTTTCTTATATAAATTTTTTTGGTTAAGAATGTTTAGTGGTTAATACCCATTAACGTTAAATGTCGGCAATACCTTTTAAATTTTTACTATTCATTTGGTTGAGAATGTTTTCATTCAGTTTTCCTTTTTGTTCTGTTTGTCACATGAGAAAATCGGATATAGTATAAAACTATAGAGATCCAAACATAATTCGAGAGGCAATCCGTGTTACATCTGATCTCATTGAGAAGAAATCTTTTGGGAGCTAATATTGCTTGGTTTTGCTTCATTTCATGTGTGGAGGTCGAGGATATTTTCTTTTTTTGAGAGGGAAAATCAAATCAAAAGAAAGAGAGTTTGCACACTCAATATGGTATGATGCGTGCATAGAGAAAACTCAAAATGAGTCGAATATTATAATGGGTGTTTGAC
The DNA here is from genome assembly GCA_020521455.1 of Prunus kanzakura. NCBI lineage: Eukaryota > Viridiplantae > Streptophyta > Magnoliopsida > Rosales > Rosaceae > Prunus > Prunus kanzakura. The sequence continues at coordinate 145,072 of BPUM01001057.1, forward strand.
TGTTATTTTTTAAATTTTGTGCATTTGCATATTCATGTATGCAATTGCACATAGATTGTGGCTTCATATTTTTGAAATAACATGCAATTATCCGTAATTGCATATATGAGATCAGTTACTGTATAACGTATGTACAATAACCTGTAGTTCACAAAGTGACTTTAAAAAAAAACTCTACTTGAAACAATATACCTTGCAAGTCCTCCAATTATCAATTATTGCAAATACCTCAAAATCGAAGATCGAAGATTATAGATTGCACATCGCAGACGAATAACAAGGCTCCAATTGCATCTAATGTAGTACAATATCACTCCAAAAATCACCAATTCAAACTAGAAGTAAACAAAAAAATTCAAGCAATAGAACTCCAATCTACACCACACACCAAAAATCAAGCTCAGAAGAATTGAAAATGGAGCTCTGGAACTAGAACATACTAATTTTTGTTCGAAGAGGTGAACAAAGCTCGTTTCGTTTGGAATATTCGATCTGCTCCAACTGAAATCACGAGGCTGCCCAAAAATAATTTCAGTTATGAGGTCACCAATGTAATTTTTCAGAACTTCCTATCCAAGCTGGCAAGTTCTGTGCATGTTTCTCAAAATTCTACGCAAAAGGGCAAAACCGTAATATCAATTGAATCAAAAAATTGACAGGTATCAATTTTTGGGTTTATTTTGGGTGTGTTTATATACATTAAATGATATAGGGTTTTTCTATAGAACTAGGTCTAGGATTGGATATTTAACTAATTTTCTATTAAAATACATGTGAATCGTTGATTTTAGTGCAACGACTTGATGTATCCATACTTCATGTCCTTACCCAAATTTTCTATTAGAATTTTCGTAGGTAGACTTGGATTATAAGAATGTATGACCCTTCACGTCGTTACCCAAATTATCAAACATCATGTTAGTTTCCTTCAATGTCTCAAAAGATAGTCCTTTTTAGAGGTAAATGAATCAAAGAAATGTATTTCAAGAAAAACGAATACAATGAGAAAGAGTGCTTCTTTTGAAATGAAGGATTAAAAACAACACAATATACATACATACATGTACATATAAATATTTATCATGCGCATGTACATGATGAAGTTGTGAGGTGCTCATAAAAAACCAATACAAATGTCATGAGACATGAGTCAATCATATTATATGTTGGTTCAGCCCAATAGAATGATGAAATATCCATTGTAAAATAAAATGACATGAATTCGACAATATTTTTTCTTTTTATTCTGAAAGTCTTATTTACAATGTATATTTGATGTAATTACAATTGTATAAAACTTGAATATCCTACAGTATTCCTACTTAGCTCGTTTTCCAAATACATAAGTAGGGTAGAAACGAAAAAGAAGACGAATATTTGTGGTTTGTTATTTGAATAACCTGATGTGCAAGTGTTTGTGAGAAGTTCTTTGATGTAATTTTCTTTTTGGGGTTTTCCTTCATAAACACCAAGATTTACAATTTTAATAATTTAGTTTCCCCATAATGGAGAGAATTTTAAATGAAGAAAAGGGGTTTGACAATTGGTTTTTCTTTATTATTTTAAATTGCCACATTAAGAGTCTTTTAGAAAGTTCTCCGTGAAAAACCTCCATGGCATCTTGGTTGCATGTGTGAAACCCCTTACCCTCTAGTTAGACTATCGCTTGTACTCAGAAAAAGAAAGTTGTCATAAAATAATAAGAATGACTTGGATTATATAAGTGGTAGGCTTGTTATACTTGGCCATAAAATAATAAGGCATAAAATTTGTCATTTCGTGCCCTTTAACCACAAATGCCAAAAAGTCATTATTGGCCCCTATAGTTGATCAATTCTTCCACTTTCGTCCTCGTGGTTTGCCAAATAAAATGTAATTTATCCAAGTGCAGCCAGCTCCACAAAAACAGCAGTAAAGCAAAATATACATGAAATCAAAATATTCTCAACAGATTTAAAAATAATGTTGCATTGAGAATTGGTAATTTACATTTTAAAAACCGTCAGATAAAAAGATTACATTATAAACATATTCAATCTTCAAGAACATATCTGTTTCTTCTTGCACCGAAAGCAAATCTCTGCGGATTAAAGCAAAAGGACCCCAAAAAAAAAAAAAAATGGTCAGCACATGTTTTCAGATAAAAATGCTATAATAATGACATTAAGAAGTTGGGGTCTTTTTCTATTTTTTTTAATGTTTGTTCACTTAACTGAAAATATCTGGGAGTAGGCTTTTATCCCAGTAAGGAAACGAATGTACGTAGGCTTCATTGATCCATTGGCAGGAATGGATCTTATATTTGGAACAAGATACTCCGCTACCTGTGACACCCATGTAGAATTCACAAACAAGATCGAAGGAAACAAATACGATTATATATTCCACCAAAAAAGGATATTGAGAAAAGAAAAAAGTTAAATGCATTTTGCGCAGACCTTCAACATGCATGCACAGACAAGTGTATGCGCGCCCATGCGTGTTCGTATCTTTTGGCAGATTACTCTCAGACCAAATGGGATTTGAATTCACTACCTTATATTCCATCCATTCATACCCAGAGACCAAATTTATTTTCACTCAAAGGCCCATCACTTTTCTATGTGTATCGGTATATCACTTACCTTTTAAACCATATGACATACAGGTAAATCATAATGTTGGTAATTTTAGAACCAGAAAAGATCAAATGGCTTGTGAATGACCACTAATCAACATAAGCATGATAGAGTAACTCATACATAAAAAATTATTGGATTATGAATGAATTCTTACCACTTCAGGTGGTTCTGCCAAAGCATTAATGAAAAACTTGGCCTGTATAAAACATGTTTGCTTAATTAGTAAGAAGCATGCAGAAGATGACTAAAAAAAAGTTCTATGAGCCGTATACAACCTGCTTCGTAGTTGCACCAGACATGAGAAGATCAGTTGTAACCATTCCTGGCTGCAACACCAGAAATTGGCTTCAGTAAGAAGCAAAAAGGAAATATTTTCATAACAAAAGACACTAAATGAACATCTCTCCAGAATAACTACATAAGCTATTGTACTTGTTCAATACAAGAGTAGTTAACCTGGGAACAGTATAAATAAAGGGGCCAGATTAGGTGATACTGAGATATATACATAACATAACCATATGCAAAGTAGGTATTAAATGGGAAGAATGTAGATTTCCGAGGAGAAATGATAATTCCATGATTAAAAAGAATCACATAGAAGATGGTGCAAACTAAAGAAAAGCATGATGATATGATTGCCATCAAATTGATAAAGTTTTGGAAACCATTTAGTTACACTATCACTCTTTTTGCAGTTGTAAACTACAATTATAATACATTAGAAACTAATCTCATATTATCTTATTACGTAATGTAATATATTGAAGATTTTAATTCATTGTTGAAATTATAATAACGATGATGATGATAATAATAATTAATATATTATTATTATTATTATCACTATTCCTATTATTAGTATTGTTATTATTATTTACATGGTTACTTGAAAGGTCAATATCACCATTTTCTTAGACATGTATTTTTTTATTGCAAGTGAATAAAAGAATCAACAAGGTCAACCTAATCCAGTTAAAAACTTCCACCACTTTTATAATGACACAAAGAGCATCAAATATTGAAGTAAGCTGATGACACAGTAAGCTGAATAGAGGATACAATCAATGAATACATGATAGCATAATATTAGCAACATAAAGTTTCGATCTTGCAAGTGGATCATATAAGTGTTCAGAAATTAGGTTTTTCTTTTTTGAGAAAAAAAAACCGAACAAAAGAGAAAAAAAGAGCACTGAGTATGGAATAACATACCGACAAGTTATGCATTGCGACATTTTTGACATCCTGCATTTGCAGTTCAGCCTGCAAAAGTTTTAAGAGTTACATATTATGTAGGTAAAGTTAGTTATTCGTCCAAAAAAGAAAAGGTAAAGTTAGCTGGGAGCAGATCTGGATATATGATGACATAAAAAATACAAGAACAATTAATCGTTCAAATGTTGCCGACATTCACAAGAATCCAAACATGTGACATGGCTGAGAGTTTTAAAATCCAACCTAAACTATATTTATTTCATTTTTTAAAATAATCATACAGTAGTTACTGTGATGGGTGGGAAGAAGCCCCTATAGGACCTAGGTAAACATTGCATTGTCAAGGGAAAGCAAGAACATCAATGATAACAAAGAAGATAGAACCTGTGACCTCATAGTTTAACAGCCTGTAATCAAAACAAGTCGAGATACCTGCAATGATTTTGTTAAATGCACCACACTACGCTTTGTTGCCCCGTATGCAGCAAACCTACAGACATAAACAAAAAGAAAGAAAGAGCCATCATGCTACACTGATCCAGAAATTGCATTTTACAGATTCATCTCACGTGCATGTACAAGATGGTGACATAATAATATAATCGTACTTCAACTACACAGTGATAACCATGACCTCTGTTCTTTAGTTTAAAATGATATAAATAAGGTTTATGGAAGACCTAGTCTAATCACCAGAAGTTTCAGTGCCAGTGGTTGGGTGGTTATATGGCGGTGCCAGTAAAGGTATTGCAGCTCCAAATGTAATGGCCATGGTACAGGAAGGCAGCATGTGTGGTGGCTAGAGGGAGTCATAGTACCAGAATGGAGGTCAGAACGCTCCAGAATGGAGGTCAGAACACTAACAAGAAGGTGGTATTGATGAAGCTAGGGGTGGTGGTGTTCTAGTGATGTTGGAGGAAACACGTGTGCATGACAGTATAAGGGTAAGATCCGTATTTTTCCATTTAAGAAATAAATAAAAATAAGGGAACCCAAAATTTTAGTTCTATGCGGAAATTAAAATGAATTTGGTTCCTCTCGATTCGCTATTCTATGGAGAGAATACCACTTGGCCAGTCAGGTTGGACTCAGTGGATAATCATTGGTAACTCAGATCCAGGGTTGGACGATCTTGCTAAAGATTCCGTTTAGGTAGTTTCAATGTTGTCCACTTTTGTGTGGCCCAGATAACCTCCATAACTTGTTTTCCACTCTGTAATCGATATGGTTGTCCAGACAAGATGGGAAAGAAGCAGCATTGCACAAATCATATGAACCAAAGTTTTCTACCTAACTATGGATAAATAAAAGATAGGAGAAACTGATATAGCACCTCGGGGTTGGTCTTCCGTCAGAACCAGCTCCATCAATGTTGAAAATATGACCACCTCGAGGCTGGTTTAACATCATCTTTATTGCCTAAACAAATAAACAGAATCATGCATGAGAATCATCTTACATACAAGCCACTTAAAAACAAAGGGAATTTTCTACCTCACGGCAACATAACATCAAACCAAGCGCATTTGTAGTGACAACTTCACTGCACATAATGTGTCAAAATTGTGAACAACCAAAAGGATTACAAATATGGTCGAGAAAAGTTTAACTGTAAAACAAAAGGAATGAGGGCAAGGAATAATCACATGAGATCTTCATCTGAGGCCTCTGACAGTGGTTTATAGCTATATGCATTTGATCCTGCATTATTAATCTGCATCATTCTCACCATATGGTACATAGAATTAAATATTCCTCAAAATATCACAATCAAATATTTTTCATGAAGAGAAAAGTAAGAATTGACTGCATTAACTGCACACCAATTTAAAGTACAACATGAATTGATTGGGAGGAAGGGAGAGAGGGAAGAAATGAGGAAGGGAAGGGCCGCTATTGTTGGGAAAATATTAATAACTATGACAGAAAATGGAAACCCTAGCATCAAATTATCCCACTAACTGGGATCTATAAAATTAGAACAGTTTCTTACAATCCAATCGTGATGCAGACAATATGACTTCAAAATCATCCAGAAGAGGAGGAATACATTTTTTTGCATTAAACTGGACTTTAGAATTGTGAATCTTTAATTTCTGGTTCAATTCAGCATGGGAAGAAACTCAAATTTTAAGAATATGCAAATGACTAATTTAAGAATTATCACTAACAGTCTTGCATACATCTAATCCTTCTGAGACCCTGCAAATGCGGAAGCTTTGTGCACAGGGCCACCCATTAGTTTGTCTTGTAGCTGTTTTTAAATTAGCCATTGCGATGCTAGACACCCGAGTTAACAATACAAATGTATTTAGATTTACAGAGGCCTATTTATGATTCTTCATAGGTATACTATTTACATTTTCCTTTATGGTCAAATATAGCGATCAGGCTAAGTGAGCAATATTGTCTTAAAGGATTGCATTATCATCAGACATATATGCAAAAGCAACACTATCTAGCTAAGAGTCACTTGGAAGTCTGAGTTTATATTATTAAATTAATTGGAACAGCTAGCCCAGTCTTGATTTTTAGTAAATATTCTTAACCAGCTGTAAACAAATACAGAAAACATTAAATTTTGTGGGTGACAAAGACAAAGATGTGACATTCAAAAAGAAACCAAGTCCTTCACATCCCGCCCTTCAAAAAACAACAACCGCCTGTGTGTGATAAAGAAAAGGATCTGAAGTTAATACCCATATATCAATGTATTTCAGTTCTTTCTGTGCGAAAGAAACTAAGTCTTTCACATCCTGTCCTTCTCTAACATCACATGTAGTACCCTGTAAAGGAAGAAGTGAAAAATGAGTTAGAAGTTAGAACCAACAACATGAAGTATGTAAAACTGCAGAATCAAGATACAAGAAAAACTATTGCACATACACACATGCAAACAAGTGTGCATACACACACACACACACGCATATCAGGATGAAAAATATTTAATAATTAAAATATAAAAAAAGTCTTAAAGGAGGTACCCACACGTGCTGCTCCCCAAAATCTTCCCTAAGGCTCTGGACAGCAGATTTAACCCGCTCAGCTAGGGATCAAAGTTTCAAAAAAGGAAAAAGGTAACAATTTGGTACTTCAAATGTAAACTTGAAATACATTCAGAGTCACAACTTCCATCAGCCAATAGGTTTTTATACATAACAAACATCGAATGAGGTATATTCATTAAGAAAGTAAAACAGCTAGTAAAATTGCAACTTAATATCAAAAGAAAAAGTGAAACTGCATAATAGAAATCTTTTATTAATTGCATACTAAACATGTCCAAACTACGCATTCCAAATTGCTTAAATGTGATTTTCATTTTTGCAAAATTACTTGTGCATGGTTTTCACACAGAATTTGTTGCCTTTACAAAGCCCTTCAAAGATTCACTATGCAGAATTGTGCTCCTAGTGAAGCACCTATTGTGAAAAGCACAAAAAGCGTAGCTTGTTGCAGATTCCAAAGAATGGCAGCATATATAAATGAGGGCATGTTTGGCAGTAGTTTTCAATGCTTAACAAAAATGCTTTCAGCAACAGTGCTTTTGAGAAGAAGTGATTCATTAATAAGAAATTTATGTGAAGTCTGATTTGGACCAATTTAACATTGTTTAAGAAAACTGTAAGGGTATGTTTTTTGAACATTGAACAATGGGAAATAGATTGAAATTACAGCCAGAATTACACAAAAGAAAGTGTAATTTGACCTTACATTTCTAGAGTCCATGTAATTCGCAGTGTAATGGTTGCATATAAACACCATGGGACAAATTTTATTCCAAGGAAACCTCTTGGGGCGAAAGACTCTTTTACTTTAGTACTGTGTTTTGAAGAACTTGTTGCTTAGTTGTTCAAACCTAGAGTGCCAAGAAAGCAACCCAAACCAAATCCCCTTCTCACACATGTACCTTACCAACTTTGGACCCAAGTTGCATCACTATAAATCCATAGGAAATGGCTATTTTTAAGGCACACTATTCTGAAACTGTATCCAAAATTGCTTTCAGATCCTACATTGGATGAGACTGCTTACTTAAAACCGGTACACATTATGAAATTTATAGATCATCAACACTTGAATATATGATAAAGATACATCACACACACTTGATCATAAAAATTTTAACAATGAAGCAAAGAAATCATATGCCAAGGAATTCAGAATAGGCACATTGAGTCAGAAGATACCTGATCTTGAGCAAATTATGACGTTATCCCCTGCTTTTAGAAACTCTTTGGCTAGAGCATATCCTATACCTGATATAAAGATAAGGGAAAACCAGAGGCATATAATTAGAACACAACCCAAAACCATAAAACCCATAAAATCATATTTGTGAGAAAAAAAAAAACCAAAGAATGGCGGCGACCTTTCGTTGAACCTGTGATGAGCACATTGTAAGGAGGAACCATGGGCTCTCTTCCATTCCCAGAGGCTTCTGCTCTTACCAATGAAGCATTCAAAACCCAAGTGCCAGAGCTACTCAGGCAAAGAGGGTTTTGGCGGGAACTAACGGTCGGTAAACAGCAACGGTCGAATTTACAGAAATTGGGGTGCGAGTCGAGCCGAGGGAAGTAGGTGTGATGGGTTTTGGAGAAGAGCAAAGGAGAAAGAGAAGGGGAAGAAATGGAAGTGGTGATTGCCATTTGGGCGATAGTGAGGACTGAGGAGGCTAAGACATTAATGAATGAGAGGATATCAGGTCTAGATAAATTTGTGTGGCACTCGGCATTTTCCAAGGATCATCTATTTGCTTTCTTCTTAGGCACAACATAAAATTCTTTTAAGTTTCCATTTTTGGCCTTAAGTTCGAAAAAATACGACAGAAAAATTGAAAAATGCAAACAAATAGTATTAATATACTTATGATATTTGTTGGTGAAAAAAGAGTTTATATTATTATTATTATTTTAAAGGAAAAATTCCAAAAAGTGTCCTTTTGGATTAGAGTTATTTACACTGATACCCCTGTGGTTTATGATGTTTTCATAAAACCCTTCAAATTTCAAAAATTACACTACCACCCCTCGAGGATTCAAATTGCTTTCAAAAACCCCTATTTTTTTAAATATATTTTTATTTATTTAAATAATTTAAAACCTCAAATGGTGTTAGTGAGTTTCGTAAAATACAAAAAATAATATGAGATGTTAGTTTTTAAACAGGTCGATGAATTATTACTGTATGCGCATTCTTAATGTGATATAAACATTAGTAAATTTGCCACTTTTACTTCACTTTTTATTAATATGCCGCTGAGCTTGTAACCTGAGTGGGGACTTTGAGGTGATCGAATATTGGCTCAGTATTAGCTGGTCAGGTTCGGGTTGGCTATCTACTGGCCCGCCCATTCCAAGCCAGGAGTTGAATCTTGTGGCTCGAGCTTGGTGAGCATATGCATGAAGAAGACTTGCGAGAGTAAGAAGGAAGGAAAAAAAAAAACAAAGAGACATGACGTGTTTTTTTGTTCTTGAGAAAATGGATTTCATTAACACATCAAGATCACAGTACAAGATGTGACAATGTGCACACAAGGTGGTCTCATTAAAACCCTTCTAAGGAAGAACCAAAGGTATAAAACCTCTGAGGATGAAAGAGTATCACACATGCCATAGACTACAAAAAAGTCAAACAAAACTAGAATTGGTAGGACAGTCATCACAAAGACAATCCCATAACCATAGGGGTGGCATATCAAACTAAAAAGTAAGATTCTCTTGACTAAGACCATAACGTGCAATACTATCGACAACCCCATTAGCAGTCTGAGGAACATGGTGAATAGAAGAAGACGACACATAAGCTAGAAGAAGATGAATATCCTCCACCAAAACCCCTTCTACCACAATGCAAACTTCATCCTTAAGAATCAATTGGGTTGCAAATTGAGAATCAATTTCAACAATTAGGGGCAAAAATGAAGCATCAATTGCAAACGAAAGCCCAAATTTGAGCGCATACAATTCAATAGCAAGGATGGAGACAAAGCTAGGAGCACGTAGAGCTACCGCCCCGCAAAACAGCCCTCATAGTCGCAAACCACCATACCAACCCCACGGGTCCCTATAGATAGGTTAAGGGTACCATCAACATTAAGCTTAAAAAAACCAGCATGAGGATGTTGCCATCGCTTCTTAGAAACTAGCCTAGAAGACTGCCTATGATGAAGTAAAAGGAGCTGTTGGTACTCAACATCATAGTTCTTGACACATTAAACAATTTGCTCAAAGGGCAACACCTCCAAAAATAGCAGAATTATGGGCATTCCATAATAACCAGAGAATAGTAGCCAAGAGAGAATGTTGACCACTAGGAACAGCATCCCAAGCAGCCAACAACCAATTGGCAGCATCAGTAAGAGGGAGGCCATTGAGATAAGAATCCTATCCCTACAAATCCCAAACCTGAGATATAAGCGCACAATCTTAGAGAGCATGTAAAGAAGTTTCCACCTGAGCAGGACACCGAAAGATTGTTAGATTTCTTTATTACATAATCTAGATCTTTCACACAAATATGTAATACATATAAAGACATGACGACATACATGGAGCCATCTTCCTTGAGTACACAGCCTCTGAATTCATCCAATCCATAGCAGCAGCAATCCTAGCAAGAACAAGAACGGCTCAAGACTTCTGCTCTCTCTCAGAATTTGTTTCAGCTCTCTCTTTATGATGAGATTAGGTTTAGAGAACGTGTCTTATGAGAGCAGGGCCTTAAACTTATATAGGGTTAGGTCAAGTCGTCTCTACTCATCACAGAGGGCCAACTTGACTAATCTTCCAACCCCACTTAATCAGTTCACGCAAAAAGGAAATAAAATAGGACTCCTTAATAGGCCTCAAAACCCTTCCTTATTTCACAAGGTTTTGGGCCTCAAGGTACAACTTAATTTAAACCCTTATCAAACCTGATATAACTTAGTATCTAGTGCACCAATCTAAATAGGAAAACATAACATTCTCCAACTAGATCAAGCACTAGAACACTAAGCTTTTGTATTTCGAAAGGTTTGATAATTTTATTGGCCATGAGTTTAAAACAGTTAAGTCCTTCCTCTCAAGCTACCGTGAAAAGTGATTAGACAAAACAAACTATAGACAAGCACTGCTCTCTTTATTAAAACCAGGCCATTGTTTGTACCTAATCAATCACGGCCAGGAACTGGCCGAGGGGGCTCCTTTTCTCGGCCCTAGTACTTACTCGTGGAACTAAAATGCGGCGTTTTGCCGAGATACTTGGCCTTCCCGAAGATAGAAGAAAGTTGCTAAGGCACGAACATCTCGGCCTCGATTATAGGCCGAGGCCGAGGCCGAGCAAAATTACGGCCAAAGGCATTAAAGTCTGATCATCAAGTGGCAGTAGGGTCCCACGTTTCATTTAATGAGGTAGTGCCTCTGTTTATTGCAGCAAACCCACTGGCCAAGAATAGGCATTTAATGCATGAGGGAAGGTGGGAAGTGACTGAAGTCAGGGATTGGCGACAGAAAACAGAGTGATTAGACGCAGACATTCTCACAAGAATTCTTGCAGCTTGAGAGATTGGGTGACTAACTATCAGAGCAATAAATGCGTCCCCACGGCCAGTTGCGCAGAAACCACGATTAGGGCGGCGGCCGAGATTTACCAGGATTTATGGGGTCACACCACCATACTTCCCGATCCCAAATGTCGATTGGACTACCCACTTGCTCTGATCAGGCTCCACCATGCAGATTTCAAGCCTCGATTACTCCTCCAGGAACTCTTCCTATAAATACAAGGCTCAAGCTACATTCAAAGGGTTCAAACACCAAACCAAAGCCTCCCACGGAGCAACTTATATTTTCCTGTAATGCACTTTCAATATCTTTACTTGCTTTTCTAGGAGTAGTGTTAGTTTGTAAGGAAAATCCATTCATCAATATATCATACGACCCTTGATTTTCAAGGCGCCGGAGCACCATCTCTGTTATTCGCTCATTCACCCCATATATCATACGACCGTCGCTCACTGAGCAACGCGCCGGAGCACCGCCCTAAAACCACCATCAACACCACCATTAAACGGCCTTGTAGCTCAGGCCGTGAACCTGACTGTAGAGATTAGTTCCTCTCTCGGCCACAATCGTTTGATTAAAAGTCAAGTCCAAACAGGTGCATCATTTCACCACTTCCATCCCAACCACATCTCGACGCACGGTAGACCGTGCTGGCACGCCCGCGCACAACCGCACCGCACCCAAAAGCAGAAAGCCGCGTGTCCACGCATATCCCCTCGGCCCTGAACTCCAGGCCGTGAGATTTGCGCGGCAGACACTTTTGGCACGCCCGGTGGGACTCTTGTCAAAAAACTTATGGTGGAAACTAGGGCACAGGCAAAGCTCAAAAACAAAGCAGTCGAAATGACTTCTGAGACTCCTGAGTCCACTTCACCAATCACCGAGACCAAATATTCGGTCGGGATCTCGGCCAGTGTTCCAGTAACGACGGATCGCACGGCCGAGTCTATGTAGGAACAAGCAGTAGTGGAGGAGCTAATGTCCAAGCAGGCGTACAGGATAGAAACATCCTTCATGGCCGCAATGGACAGATTCTCCTCAGAGCTGCGAATGCTCTTTCAAGAGAGGATGCCGATAACCTCGCCCGCGACGCCTCCCAGAGCCGGACAAAGGAGCCAAGAGCGCGAGAGAATCGAGCCTTACGGTGAAAGCAGCAGCCTCGGCGTCTCGGCCCATACCCAAGCATCAGGCTACGACCAGCATTCTTTGCCGCTGACAAACAGCTAGGGGCAGGCCCAGCCCACGTGGGCGAGCCCCGGACCAACCTACTCGGCAGAGACAACGCGCGGACCACTCCATGCTTTGACCGTATCGCTAGGGCATAGCAGCCTCGCGCATCCTGCGATTCATCCACTCGGCCCAGTTCATACTGCGGCCATCCACACCCATCCTGGTCCAAGGAACGCGACCGCTGTATCATCGCAACAGTACGGTCAGAGCAATCCGACCGTCTCACCACCATTGCAGGCGCCGTTGTTTCCGCTGGGCTCTCACCTTCACTACGGGTCGGCCGTTCCAGCGTCATCGCATACACACCTGGTCCAAACTCACGGCGCTCATCTGGCGTCAACCAGCTCGGTCATTCCGACTGAGCCCCTTGCTCAAACGGCCCTACAGATAAGGCCACAGAACGACATACAGCAGGCCCCGCGGTCGTATGCGGCCCAGCAGGAGGCACCACCTCAGGGGCTCTGACTTGAGGACGTCCGGTGAATGATCAAAGACGGCCTAGCCCAGAGGCGGTCGAACATGCCGAGATATACTAGGCCGTACCCGCCAGAAATCGACCGAATCCCTCTTCCCCGGAACTATCGATTACCAGAATTCATGCTATTCTCCGGGGATGGGCAGACCTCCTCCATTGAACACATAGGCCGTTTCACGGCCCAATGTGGAGAGGCCGATTTGGATGCCCAAAAGCTCCGTCTATTTGTTCATTCGCTGACCGGCACGGCCTTCTCATGGTTCATAAACCTCCCGCCGAACTCAGTAAGGGATTGGTTTGATATGGAAAGAATATTCCACGAACATTTCTATCAGACCAACCGAGAAATAACGGTCGCCGAGCTGGCAAGGATGAGCCAGATGTCAGACGAATCACCTCATGACTACCTGTAGCGGTTCAAAACATGTGGGAACTGGTGCCGCACGAACCTACCAGAGAGGGAGTTTGTCAAGATGGCCGAAGAAGGTTTGGAATTCGAGTATCGGAAGAAATTCCAGGTAATCGAATTCCGGGACATGCATGACTTGACTAACAAGGTGGACAGATATGCGTCCTTGTTAAAAGAGGAGATGCAGAAGAAAACGGCCTCAAAAGGGACCTACTACAGGAATCCCATCGTCAGCTATGTCGAAGCAGACGGCTCCGCAGGGGCCGAGAGCGAGGAAGTGGAGATGAGTTTGGCCGAAGTCAGCATAGACAAGCCCTTCGTCTGCAAGGGACTTGTTAAAACCGACAACAGCCGCACAAAGATTCCCGACGCCAAGTTTGCGACGCGGGAGACGAAGGCCTACACTTTTGACTTGACGAGGGCCGAAGCTATCTTCGACCTGTTATTGGCCGAGAAACTGGTCAAGTTATTTTTCGGCCATAAAATTCCGAAGCCCAACGAGCTCAAGGGAAAAATGTTTTGCAAATACCACAGTTCTTGGTCTCACAACACCAATAACTGCGTGGTCTTGCGAGACGTCATCCAAAAATTGATTGACGAAAAGAAGCTCCAGTTTCCGGAGAAGGCGGCCATGCAGGTTGATTCCAAGCCGTTCCCTCCACCTGTCATCAACATGGTCAACGCCCAGCTCCGGGCCGAATATAGGGAAATTCGTCGGCCGACAAAGGGAAAGGAGCCATTGGCTGAATTAGAGCCATTATTGTGCGAGCGTTGCAAGCATGAGATCGGTCAGCCCAGACCGCAGGAGAACAAGAGAAAAGCCGCCGAGCCATCTCAAACGACCATAAAGGGTTTCGGTGGTCAGTACGGCCGTCGGCCTGCCAGCAGGGCGGTTTTTGATCGACTGGGGCACAAACCCCCGATACCTCGGTCGGCCCCAAAGACGAGGCCGTCCCCAGGCCAGTTAAAACTTTCAAACCACCGGTCATGCGGGATGACCGCTGGTACCATGCACGACCAGGGGGCAGAGCCGAGCCACTGACGAAAACCCAACTGAGGAGAATGTAGAGACAAGTTCAGCAGGCCAGAATGCAAACAACCGAGGCCGAGGGCTCCAAGCGCCAAAAGAAAATGGCAGCGACAGACGGGCCGCCATCCACTCCAATCATCCCCTCGCCGGCAAAAGCGGCCAGTACCAAGCCTCCCAGGACGTGGCGCCCTAGGCAGGGCGAGAGTCCCCGTGGAATAGCGGCCATTTTGGTTCAGCCGAAGGCCGCGGCCATTTCGGTTCAGCTGAAGGCCGTGGCCCTGGAAAGAACAGACGAAGGTATCGTCGACATCTACCATGGAAGGGACCCCCCTTTTTCGGCCAACGGTCTGTCCTTTCTCATGGAATTCCATAAAGACTACTCGGCCACGGACTTATACGGCATGACCCCTGAAAGCCGTGAAATCGTGGAGTTGACCCTCAAAAACACAAAGGCAGAGGGGCTCCTCATCACTAGCAGCTCTGACTCGGCCATTAAGGCCGTATATCAGGCGAACAGGGAAGCCAGGGCGAAGGGGTCTGCCAAGTTACCATGCCCGACCTCAGCGGATCAGAGGCTAAAGGTCCCCTTCAGCAAGGGCGATTTAGAATATCTCCGCCAAGTATTTTACTGTGACTCCGGCGGACACTGTCTTTGGCCTGACAACCGAGGAAAAGGCTCGGGTAGGCCGCCTAGAACGATTACTTAACGGCCAGGGACACATTGGCGAAGGCTAGGACAGGGCCCTCGAGGAAGAGGTCGAGGCCTTCGGACCCTCTTGAGATCAAAACATCTACAGCTGATACTTCTGAGGACCGTAAGGGCCTATGATCGAGGGTTTCGGTGATCCTTTCTTCGGGCATGAGGCCGAAAGACGACCCCGCTTTAGGGATCTCCGATGAAGAATATGAGGGGATCCTTCGGGATGGTCGAGGAGGAGGTTCTCGCCAAAGACGGCCGTCAGGCCGAAGAAGAAGCTGGTAGGGGAAACCCTCAGGAGCCAAAAGGAGATCGGCATTAACATGGTCCTAGTGCTACCATCTGAGTTCTCAGCCCCAGGAGGACAGACCAATGGCCTGGATAATGACGTGGCCGAAGAGCAGCTGGATCAGAGGCCAAAGATGAAGGAAGAAGCTGCTGGCCGTGGCAGTTTAACGAGGTCATACCTAGATACGAGCCGAACAAATATCGACACCTCAAACCATTGTACATCTCGGCTCATATTGAGGGTGTGCCCGTGTCCAAAGTTTTCGTTGATTGTGGGGCGACGGATCAACATTCCTTCCTTATTCCTTGATGAGGAAGCTGGACAAGTCAAAAGAGGACCTCATCCCCAGCGACGTCGTCATGAGCAGCTTCGTCGGCGACAAATCTAAAACCATTGGCGTGTTGCCATTAAAAATTACCGTGGCCGACCAGACAAGAGTCGCGGCCTTCTACGTGGTTGAGTCCAGCGTCGACTACAATATATTGCTCGACCGTGACTGGATCCACCAGTCTGGGTGCATACCGTCTTCCCTTTTCCAACTGTTGTTCTTTTGGGAAGGCCAGAATGTGTCTATACACACGGCCGACGAAAAACCTTTCGAGGCCAACGTCATACAAGCCCGGATTTACGACGACGACGTTGGATGGGTTGTCCTCACCGGCCACGATGCAAGCGGCCGACCAACCAGAACGACGGCCCAAAAGGTGCTGGAGTTAGGCGTCGAGAATGTTCGACAGGATTCGGCGCGCGAAGTATTGATCGACCTCACCGGCCTTTAGATGACAGACAAAGCCACTAAAGAAGAAGGAGCAGCGGCCGTGACCGATTTGCTAGAAAAACTGTTGGAACATTGGGCGGAGGAATCCTTACGTCCGAACTCACCAATCAACCTGATCGAATTCCTCCACGAATCAGACGAGACGGACGTGTTAACTTTTGAAGACCTGGAAACGGCGCCCGCTGAAATGGAGGATGATTACCCTGAAGTCCAGGACCCTTTATTAGAAATAAATGTAGGGTCGGAGGCCGAACCACGACCTCTTTTTGTAAGCCAACTTTTGGGCCCTGAGTTAGCGGCCGAAATTATCGGCAAGCTCCATGAATATAAGGATTGTTTTGCTTGGGATTACCATGAGATGCCTGGATTATCACGAAGCTTGGTTGAGCACGAATTGAAAATCAAGGAAGGGTTTAGGCCTTTCCAACAGCCGTCGAGGCGGTTCTCGACTGAAGTTCAACTTAAAGTCAAGGAGGAAATTGAACGGCTCCTTAAAGCCGGCTTCATCCGGACGGCCCGGTACGTTGAGTGGTTGGCCAACATCGTACCAGTTTTAAAGAGGACTGGGGCTTTGAGGGTTTGTACTGATTACAGGAATCTGAATCTCGCGACCCCCAAGGACGAATACCCCATGCCTATGTCAGACCTCCTAGTAGACGGGGCCGCAAAGTACGAACTCTTGTCTTTTATGGACGGCCATGCCGGTTACAACCAAATTTTCGTAGCCGAGGAGGATGTCCACAAAACGGCCTTTAGGTGTCCTGGAGCAATCGGAACCTATGAATGGGTAGTCATGCCGTTCGGCCTAAAGAATGCCGGCGCAACATACCAGCGAGCTATGAACCTGATTTTCCACGACCTTATAGGCCGGACGGTTGAAGTCTACATTGACGACGTGGTTGTGAAGTCCCCATCCAAAGCCGACCACGTAAGTCATCTTCAACAGGCTTTTGATCGAATGCGAGCACATGGCCTAAAAATGAACCCAAAGAAATGTGCCTTCGACGTCACCGCCGGGAATTTCCTCGGTTTCTTGGTTCACTAACGAGGAATCGAGGTAGATAAAAATAAAGCTACGGCCATTATGGCGGCCCCTCCGCCAAGGACCAAGAAGGAGCTCCAGTCCTTCCTCGGCAAGGTCAACTTTTTACGGCGGTTCATATCGAACTTGGCAGGTAAAATCCGGCCGTTGACTCCTCTGCTCAAACTAAAGGACACGGAACGGTTTGTGTGGGGAACGGAACATCAAGCCGCCCTCGACGACATCAAGCAATATCTGTCTCAACCACCAGTCCTTATGTCGTCGAAAAGAGGGAAACCCTTGAGGCTTTACATTTCGGCTTCAGAAGGTTCTATCGGTTGCCTGTTGGCTCAAAACAACGAATCTGAACGAGAGCAGGCGGTACACTATCTAACCCGCACCCTCAACACGGCCGAACTAAACTATTCACCAATCGAGAAATTGTGCTTGGCGCTTTATTTCGCGGCCACCAAGTTATGGCATTATATGCTTCCTTCGGTCGTTCAGATCATCTCCAAGACCGATCTCATCAAATACATGCTCACTCGACTGATTATACGCGGCCGAATTGGGAAATGGACAATGGCATTGTCTGAATTTACCTTTCAATATGTGGCTCAGAAGTCAGTCAAAGGTCATGCATTGGCCGACTTCCTGGTTCATCACCCGGCCCAGAGGCAGGAGGAAGAGTTGGAAGTCGAGATCGGCATGGCCCGCATGGAAAAGAATTACTGGACCATGTACTTTGACGGCTCCAGTACCGAGGCCAGGTCAGGGGCCGGAGTCGTAATCGAATCCCCTCAAGGACAAAGATGGCAGTTCGCATTCCAACTCGACTTCAAATGCACCAATAATCAGGCCGAATACGAGGCACTCATCATCGGTCTCGAGATTTTGAAAGAAATGAAGACAACCCGTGTCTTGGTCTACGGTGATTCTCAGCTGGTGATTAACCAACTAACTGGGGAATACCAATGCACGAGCGAGAATTTAGCCATGTATTATGTAACGGTCCTCAACACGGCCGATGAGTTTTCCAGAATTTCCTTTATTCACGTGCCGTGTGCCGAAAACCATGAGGCCAATGAGATGGCCCTACGTGGCGTCGAGCGTGAACATCCCGGACACCGAGCACGATCGCATAATAAGGATCGAGAGGCGTACCCTGCCGGCTTTGGCCGAACGAGGGATGGCAATACAAGCGTCCTCGGTCGAGATTGTCGACGAGGTCAGCACGGCTGAGGCCGACTGGCGCTATCCCATAGTGAAATATTTGCGTGATCCTTCCGGCAGCCATGAGAGGACCACACGTTTTCGGGCTCGGTGTTATTTGATTTATCAGAACGAGCTGTATCGAAAGGGATCAGATGGTTTGTTGCTTCTATGCCCCAGCACCGAAGACATTAAGGTCATCATGACCGAATCTCACGAAGGGATTTGCGGCGCCCACCAGTCTGGTGTCAAGATGAGGTGGCTGGTTCGGAGGTACGGCTATTATTGGCCAACCATTTTAAAAGACTGCATTGAATATGCGAAGAGATGTATCAAGTGTCAAATCTACGGCCCCATACAAAGAGTACCGGCTGAGGCCCTCCACCCGGTTACCAAACCATGGCCGTTCAGAGGGTGGGCCGTGGATATCATCGGCAAAATCCATCCGGCCGCGTCCAACCAACATGCATGGATTTTGGTAGCGACCGACTATTTTACTAAATGGGTCGAGGCAGAGTCCTATCGGTCAATTTCCAGCGCACAGGTGGTCAAGTTCTTTGAGAATCACATCGTCCACAGGTTCGGTATCCCAGAAACGATCACGGCCGATAACGGCCCAGTTTTCGCATCGGCCGAGACACGGGAATATACCGAGAAGACGGGGATCAAATTGGTCCACTCAACACCTTACTACCCCCAGTCTAACGAGCAGGCCGAGGCAACCAACAAGGTGATCAAGGGCATCCTGGAAAAAATGATTGAAGAAAAACCTAAGGCATGGCACGACTTGCTCCCCGAAGCCCTTTGGGCTTACAGGATCTCAAAACGCTCGGCCACAGGCACTTCTCCTTATGCCTTAACCTACGGTCATGACGCCATCGTCCCAATGGAATTAAAGGTTCGGTCTCTTCGCGTGGCCGAACAACCTGAACAAAAAGGGAAGGACTATGCACAGGCCATGGCTCAAGAGTTAGAAGATTTGGAGCAATCCAGACTTGATGCTTATAACCTAATGCAGGCTCAGAAGCAGATTGCGGCGAGGGCTTACAACAAAAAGGTCAAGCAAAGAACCTTCGCCAAAGGCGACCTAGTATGGCGAGCCGTGCTTCCTATCGGGACAAAGGACCCTCGGTTCGGCAAATTCTCGCCAAATTGGGAAGGGCCGTTCATTATCGAGCGAATTCTTGGCCGAGGGGCATTTCAGTTGAAAGATAGGGATGGAGAGTTGCACAACTTGCCAATCAACGGCCAGTATTTGAAGAGATACGCCCCGTCATTATGGGAGACGGATGTGAAAGAGTTATAGGATTTACAATTGACAAAAGTGGAGTAAGCAACACAACGAGAATAAAAGAAAATCATACTTCATCTTATTCATTTAGTTTAAAAAGAGGGCCACGATTACAAGGAAATGGCCAGGGCATAGCCGATTACAGACACACATAAGAAAAATCACATCCTAAAGTCTATGCGCAACGGCTCCACGGTCTTCTTGCTGGACAAACAGACGCTTCCCCCGAGGCAGTACCTCCGCCATCTATGGCGTCACCGACTGTGGCCAGCCTAAAGCCAAGGCTTCAATGAGGCCACGGCCGAGAGAAGGAAGGGTCGTCACTCTGGCGAGAGCCGTCACTCCGGCCACGGTAAGCGGCCGTCATTCAGGACATATATGGCGACCGTTACTACCGTCCATGGCAAGCTGTCGCCATTCCGGTAGTAGCAACGGTCGTTTTTCAGGCCGTGGCAGCGGTCGTCACTCTGGCCATGGCAAGCGGTTGTCATTCTGGCTATGGTGAGAACCATCACTCCAGCCATGGTAAGGGCCGTCACTCCGGCCACGGATGCGACCGGGCACTCGGCCAAATAAGTTCGGCCATGACGCAGCCGTCATACCAGGTCCTCCCATCTTCGTCAAACTGCCAAGTCACTTGGACCAGGCCAACCTGCCAAATCATGAAACTCAGCAGATGTGGCTCCCTGGTTTGGGAAGGGTTGCAGTAAGGACCTTTCGATCAGGTTGAAATAAGGAAGGATGAATCCCAGAAATCAAAGGAAGACTCCAGAAGTGTTTAAAACGAGAAGAAAGATCACTGAGCAATGGAAAGGTTTCAAACTTGGGCTGAGAGAACTGAGGAAGGACAGTGTAAACTTTCGCGGAGCATGAACTCGAGAATTCTGGGAGTGTGAAGAAAATACGAGAAAGTTGGGTTTTTTATACTGGCACTGGGGTTCAGAGCGCTGAGGTTTGAGGCTCGTAAAACGAAACGGCTTGGCAACGCACTCAAAGCACGTGAAATTGTGTCAGAAACCCGGTGGCCGACGTTTCGATTAGCAAGGTGAAATGATGGCTCGTGCGAATTGAAGGCATGGTGACGCGTCGAAAGCCCAGAGGCCGTCGATTCACTTGACGAGGCAAAGCGACGCCTCGTGTAACCCTGGGCAATGATGGCCTACATGACGTGCTTGAAACATTAAATGCGCCGATTGACCTGCGCATTTAATGCCCCAGTTGTCAATCACTTCAGGAGGAATGCTAAGGGTCCATCCCTTGGAATCCATTCGGCCCCTACTCATGCCGAGACCGAAGGATCCAGGGATGTGGGGGCAATGTTTGTACCTAATCAATCACGGCTAGGAACTGGCCGAGGGGGCTCCTTGTCTCGTCCCTAGTACTTACTCGTGGAACTAAAATGCGGCGTTTCGCTGAGATACTTGGCCTTCTTGAAGATAGAAGAAAAGTTGCTAAGGCACGAACATCTCGGCCTCGATTATAGGCCAAGGCCGAGGCCGAGCAAAATTACGGCCAAAGGCATTAAAGTCTGATCATCAAGTGGCAGTAGGGTCCCACGTTTCATTTAATGAGGTAGTGCCTCTGTTTATTGCAGCAAACCCACTGGCCAAGAATAGGCATTTAATGCACGAGGGAAGGTGGGAAGTGACTGAAGTCAGGGATTGGCGACATAAAACAGAGTGATTAGACGCAGACATTCTCACAAGAATTCTTGCAGCTTGAGAGATTGGGTGACTAACTATCAGAGCAATAAATGCGTCCCCACGGCCAGTTGCAAAGAAACCACGATTAGGGCGGCGGCCGAGATTTACCAGGATTTATGGGGTCACACCACCATACTTCACGATCCCAAATGTCGATTGGACTACCCGCTTGCTCTGATCAGGCTCCACCATGCAGATTTCAAGCCTCGATTACTCCTCCAGGAACTCTTCTTATAAATACAAGGCTCAAGCTACATTCAAAGGGTTCAAACACCAAACCAAAGCCTCCCACGGAGCAACTTATATTTTCCTGTAATGCACTTTCAATATCTTTACTTGTTTTTCTAGGAGTAGTGTTAGTTTGTAAGGAAAATCCATTCATCAATATATCATACGACCCTTGATTTTCAAGGCGCCGGAGCACCATCTTTGTTATTCGCTCATTCACCCCATATATCATACGACCGTCGCTCACTGAGCAGCGCGCCGGAGCACCACCCTAAAACCACCATCAACACCACCATTAAACGGCCTTGTAGCTCAGGCCGTGAACCTGACGGCTGAGATTAGTTCCTCTCTCGGCCACAATCGTTTGATTAAAAGTCAAGTTCAAACAGGCGCATCATTTCACCACTTCCATCCCAACCACATCTCGACGCAAGGTAGACCGTGCTGGCACGCCCGCGCACAACCGCACCGCACCCAAAAGCAGGAAGCCGCGTGTCCACGCATATCCCCTCGGCCCGGAACTCCAGGCCGTGTGATTTGCGCGGCAGAAAGCCATCTATAATCACATAATGCAATCTCAAAACACATGAAGCACCTACAACGTGAACCTTAATATGTACTGATCTTTAATGTGAATCTTTAGGCAATTTCAGTACAAGTACCCCTTTACGACTTAGCAAGAGTCAATCCGCAATGTTATTAAAACAATAGTATCTCAAAAGGAGATCATAAACTCACATGCAGGAACAAAATTGCATAATAAGTTTAAACAGCTAAATAGTCAAAATGGCAGAATTTATTCCATAATAAATAAAACTGTCAACCAAATTAACAACCATAAATGCAAATCCCTCAATCCAGAAAACAGTAAAAATAAACAAAGTAGTAAAATATCATAATGAGAACATGACTCCCACTAGATTGTAGCATCAAAACTAGGAAATAATCCCATGCTCTCAACATGTCTCAGAAAAGCTTCTGAAGGCAAAAACTTTGTGAATGGATCTGCAATCATATCTTGAGTTCTGATATGATCAAACCTGACTAGTTTGTTCGCCACCTTCTCCATCACTATTAAATATTTTCTATCAATATGCTAAAGTCCAGACGACATCTTGTTGTTCATGCAGTGAAAAATAGCTGCAGTGTTGTCATTATATATCTGTATCTGTCTAGAGATTGAGTCCACCACCTTAATGTCTTTAATAAAATTCCTTAGCCATACTGCATGAGAAGTGGCTTCATAGCAAGCTATATATTCTGAAAACGTGGTTGAACTCGAAACACCAGTTTGTTTAGCACTCTTCCAAGCAACAGCTGCTCCGGCCATCTTGAAAAGAAAACCTGAAGTCGAGATGTAATCATCCTCTACTTTTCCAAGATTCGCATCAGCATAACCAACAAGCTCTAAATTCTATGTGCGTCTGTAAATCAACATATAAGCCTTTGTTCTTTGTAGATACCTCAGAATCTTCTTTCCAGCTATCCAATGTTGCATTCCCGGATTTGACTGAAAGCTCCCCATCTTGCTAATGCACAAGGCTAGGTCTAGCCTCGTACACACTTGTGCATACATAATGCTTCCAACTAGAGAAGCATATGGCTTGTTCCTCTTCTCATCTTTTTTTTTTTTATTCTTAGGACAATGCTCCTTCTTTAAATCTCCTTTAGCTAACGGAACTTTATGTCCAGAACACATACTCATGTCAAAATGCTTGAGTATCCTCTCAATGTATGTCTTATGTGATAGGCCTAGGAGGCCTTAGGCTCGGTCTCTCTGAATTTCAATGCCCAATACAAAAGGAGCTTCTCCCAAATCCTTCATTTCAAAGTTATTTGAAAGTAGCTCCTTAGTGTCCTTCAGTAAATTGTGATCATTTGTAGCCAATAGTATATCGTCAACATACAGCACCAAAAAAATAAATCGGCTCCCACACTTCTTCAGATAAATGCACTAGTCAGCTATGTTCTCTTCAAAACCATAAGATGAAACAGTTTGGTGATATTTGAAATACCACCTCCTGCTTGCTTGCTTCAGTCCAGAAATTGCCTTGCCAAGTTTGCAAACCATATGCTCTTTTCCTTCCTTTGCAAACCCTTTAGGTTGCCTCATATAATTTTCTTCTTCGAGTTCACCATTCAGGAAGGCAGTTTTGACATCCATTTGATGCAAAAATAGATCATAATGCGCTACCAAAGCCATAATGATGCGGAAAGAATCTTTGGTGGAAACTGGAGAAAATGTCTTAGTGTAGTCAATTCCCCCCCTTTGGGTAAATCCTTTGGCTACCAATCTAGCCTTAAATCTTTCGATTCTTCCATCCTTATCCTTCTTTGTTTTAAATACCCATTTCAAGCCTACCAATTTCTGGCTCTTCTGAGGTTCAACTAATTCCCATACTGGATTATTCTTCATGCTTTCAAGTTCATTCAACATCGCCTCCCTCCATTTGTCTACATTCTGACTCTCCATTGCTTCTTTAAAACTTGTTGGATTAGCCTCATCTCCAATGTCAAAATCTGCTTCTTGTAAGTACACATAATTTGAATTTGCTATGGATCTTCTTGGTCTGTCAGATCTTCTCGGTTGTACTGGTTCTTGTGGATTATCTAACTCAGGATTCTCGACAGCTTGTTCTTGTGGATCAACTGGTTCTTCAAACTGAGGATTTTCCAAAACAGT